>PVIR01006099.1:0-68032 GCA_004026965.1 Petromus typicus
AGAGAGACAGAGAGAGAGAGAGAGAGAGAGAGAGGGAATCAGTGTGTATGTGTTGGTGTGTGTGTGTGTGTGTGTGTGTGTGTGTGTGTGTGTGTGTTTGTTTGTGTGTGTGTGTGTGTGTTTGTGTCCAGGCTCTGGAATGGCACAAACTAAGTGTTTGAAGTCAGTTAAAAAAATTTATTGGACAGGACCGAGGATACAGTTCAGGGGTTCCGGCGCCTGTCTTGCAAGCACAAGGGCCCGGGTTTGATCCCCGGTAACCGCATACCGACACTGGGCGTGGAGACTCACCCCAGCAGCAACCAGTACCACATACCACAGTGCTGGGCATGGTGGCTCACGCCTGTAATCCCAGCACTCGGGAGGCAGAGGCAGGAGGATTGCTGTGATGTGTGTTCGAGGCTGAGCTCAGGACCAGCCTGAACTACAAAGTGAGACCCTGCCTCAAAAAACCTAAAAAAAAAAAATCTATTGGACCAACCGAGTGATGAAGTTGAACAAATGTTGTCTTTACTGGGATTAGTGACATTATGTCTAATTCAAGTATTATTGCTCTTTTCACTTGAAATTGGTGCAAGAAAAAATGAACTAATGGGTTTCAGATGGACTTTAAGAGAGCTTAAAGATCGTGGCACTGCCTGAAAGCTGACAGTCATAGGAAAAGAAACTCAAGACTCCTGGCATGTATACCCCAGAATTTTTTTTAAAAAAGAGGAAATATGGCATCTTTTCCTTTTAGAAGATTACCATATGGGGGATATGTGCTTGTCTAGCTTCCATGCAGCAGGAAAGGACTAAAGAGAAATAACAAAGGCATATTTCATCGTTTAATTTTTGGACTGCTTCTGAGATGTTGTAAAGCCCGGCTGAGGATCACGCCCACAGTAGGGATGGAGGAAAGACTGGAAAAAAAACATCCTGTGGGAGGGCACAGAATTTGTAACCCAAAGGGGAAACATCAGAAATCCAGTAAAGAGTTGCTTCAGACTGATTCAGAAGGAACCAGGCATAGTTTCTGTAAACATTTTTAAGGAAAATGTGTCTGTGCACAGAATGTAACAAAATATGTATGTAGTATAGAAAAGAAAAAACCAACTAGGCCATATATAAGATTTTCCTTGGTAATTGTATAAAGGGAATTCTAGCCGTGAAGAAACAGTCAGTTAAAACACAAATATTTCCTCCAGGTTGGATTCTGGATATAGGATATCTGGGAAGATCTTTTACATTATAAAACAGTATATTTCTTTCAGGAAGATGAGAAAGATATAAAAAATCAATTCATAAGCTGCCCAGAAGTATATGAGACATCACTTTCCAATTTTCTATGGGAAAATTTTCTAAAATAGTATTATAAACTTCTATTGCAAATGGACAGGGAAATTCATTTCTTCCACTTCTGAAGAAATAAACCAACAGTCTTATTTTTTCAAGAGAAATGACTTTAGATGCAAATCATTGTACTTCCTTTGTACAATACTTGCATTGGAGCTGCTCCCCTCAAAGCAGATGGTCCCTCTGCATGCCGTGTTGGTTAGAACAGTGACTTTGCACAGACTGACTGACCTTCTGGACTCGGGGGAGCCCTTCACACCACTTTCCAAAATGCAGTTCTCTCAGCAGTCCTCAGAGATACCTCCTGGCTATGACCACATGTCATGTAGCAAAATGAAGAATAAATATTTCATTATCAGAAGTTTTCTGAGATGCTGAGGTGGGATGTGCACCTGAGTGTGTTGTATTCCAAGTACTTGACTCTGTCCCTAGAGCCACATGGTTGGTGAAGTTACAGAGCAGAGGAGACCAGTGGGAAAGAAAATGTGTCTGAGCTGAGAAGGTGTCGGTCAAGTGAGTTCTGGGTGCAGCCTGTGATGACCGGCGCTAATCAGATCTGTTTCCGTGACCTTAACGATGGCCTTCATATCCCTGACTGCTGGCTCAGACACTCACCCTCCATCATCCTTAACCTGGAACACAGCGTGGTGCTTCTGAGCAAATGTAGGGCCTGGCTTCTTCCCAAGCTCGCTTTTCACCCGCCGTGCCCTCGTTCTGCTCATCACCCATCCACTCCGTTGCAGTGTTTTGCTGCTGTTGTTGCCTTGTTGCACAGTTCCTATCACAGCAGAAAGTTTTCAAAAACTCCGATTGCACTAGCATTCTCATCCTCAGAGAGAAAAGGGTGATTACATGACAGGAAGGATCTTCAACCTCCTGTTTGCCGTTGTTATCTTTACGCCCTGCTCCTTGGGCTCTGTGCTCACCTTCTGCTTGATTCCTCTCACCACCTCCTGTCTCCTCTCCCCCACCTCTGGCTGCCGTTATTCCTCTGATTGCAATAACGGAGGTAAGTTCTTCATTCTGTAGCAAGCTGGCTTCACATCCCAAGGCTCCTTCTTGTGTGAGTGTAGCTGTAAGGGAATGTGCTGCTTCACCATGCGTTCATCCAATCTGCCAGCGTTGTGTAGGACTTGACCCGCTCTTCCTGAACCTTTGCAGATGTTCCGCCAACAAGTCAGGGTGTGGATCACAAACAGGTCCAGAGAGAACTGGGCAACGTTGTCCTGCATCTGCACAACCCCACCATTCTTTCTTCCTCTTCAATCGAAGTGCACTGGACAGTGAGTTGTTGCAATATCTGGTTTCATTTTTAAGAAGCAGGTGACTCCTGGGGTATGATTTTATGCACATGTAATTTAAATGCTTGTTATTTGGTTATAGATGGAAACTGTATCATGTAAGCACCATTTATTATGGTAACAATGGTCTGATTCTAAAGGAGAAAATAAGTTTGATCTTCATGTATTTATTTTCTATTAGACTTTACTAGATTTGAGGGAAAGATGTAAAGTATTAATTAGAAAAAATAACAGGATAGGCTTATCATCAATCAAGTTTTTTAAATGTAGAAATATCCCCAGGGAGTATGTAGGGATTTCAAATTAAAAAGTAATAAAATGCATCCCCTTGACCTTCAAATAGGTTTAAAGAACGTGTCTTCAGTATATAAACCAATACTATCTTGCAAAAAAGTGGATTTTTAATATTCCACTTATTTTAACTAATAATATATATAATAGATCCTGATAGATTTTTTTGTCATTTTGTTACGTTTGGTTTTCTGAAGGAATTAAAAGGTATGAAAGACTGCATATTTCTTTGTTGTTTTCATAGGTGGACCAACAGTCTCAGTATATCCAGGGATATAAAATTCTCTATCGGCCATCTGGAGCCAACCACGGGGAATCTGAGTGGTTAGTTTTTGAAGTGAGGGCCCCAACCAAAAATAGTGTGGTTCTCCCAGATCTCAGGAAGGGAGTTAACTACGAAATCAAAGCACGTCCTTTTTTTAACGAATTTCAAGGAGCAGATAGTGAAATCAAGTTCGCCAAAACCTTAGAGGAAGGTACGTACGATGAAGTGTGTGATTTCTATGCATTGTTGTGTGTCTGTTGGGCTTTTAATAACTTAACTGAACTTCTTAAAATGTTGGTAGAACATTAGGTTTATTAGCGGTCTTCATACTGAGCATTAGGTTTTGCTAAGAGAATCTGTTTAATTAGGAAGACTATTAAAAACGAAATGCTATGATGGTTGACATACCTCAGTAATAGCCTATACAAAGAAATTGTGCCAATGTGACAGTGTTGCTGCATTACAGCTGTACATACCTATGAGGTAGAGGCCATCTCTGAAGGTGCTTACCTTTATATACCTTTACTGAATGCCGGTTCCATTAATGACTTGTAGATAAAGTGAGTAACATCTTGGTTTGCCCGGGACTTTCCATGGCTGACATTTTCTTCTTCTGCATCATATTACTGGAAATCCCTGAGTTACAGACCAAGCAGTATGGTCGATTATCCTTAAAACTAAAACATAACATTTACACAAAAGTAAAAAGTGACATAGCACAGAAACAGTCCAGAAAAAAATCCAGAATTTTCCTTCCTGAGTCTTTGTCACTATGCATATGATATGATATGTGTAACACCATGAAGAATTAACATTTATCTTTCATGCTCTGGGCACTTTCTTGGTGTCATGAGAGCAGCGTTACAGAATGTTATAAATAAGAATTGCCTTTTTGTTTGTGGAAATAAACTGTGTAACTTTGGTTACGAAAAATTAATAGCAATGGGTGATGAGCCTTCAAGTAAAACAAGCAGATTGAAACTATTAGACTTAGATATTGTATAATATTTAAAATGAAGATACATCATATTAATATAAGTTATATGATTACTGTTGTTAAATATGAAGCATCTGCTTTTTATATTATCTAATAATCTATTTAAACTTTGAAAAACGATTTAATAGCACCAAGTGCCCCACCACAAAGTGTAACTGTATCAAAGAACGATGGAAACGGAACAGCTATTCTCGTCAGCTGGC
This sequence comes from Petromus typicus, assembly GCA_004026965.1. NCBI lineage: Eukaryota > Metazoa > Chordata > Mammalia > Rodentia > Petromuridae > Petromus > Petromus typicus. Next base: position 4,393 of record PVIR01006099.1, read on the forward strand.
AGCCACCTCCGGAGGATACGCAGAATGGAATGGTCCAGGAATATAAGGTAGTGTGCACGTGTTCATTTACGTGTGGACACCCCCTCAATTCACAAAAGAGGCGAGCTAGAGTTAGAAATATGTTTATAGAGATTTGGCGCCATCTGCTGGCAAAAATGCTTAATTGCTTTAAAACCGGTTTGTTGATGTAGGAATAATTTTATTTGCTAGAAAAGCTATATAAAATATTAAATTTAAAAGAAGGAATATAAGTGACCACAAAATAAAAAATACATCTATGTTTACATAAATATAAGATGTAAATGACAGTAAAAGTTCTGTTCTTGGAAGTGGATTATTGCATAAACTGGCTACACATACCCAAATTTTGCTTATTTTTACATCCTTCAAATTTACTACCTTAAAAAGTCTGAAAAATTATTTTTATCTGTGAAATAATTAGCTTTTTAACATTAATTCATACAAATTGAAATATTGTAAAGCATTCCATGATGAAATTGGATTTAAACAACACCTTTGCATTTACCCAATTAATGAATTTGCCTGACAAGATCATCTTAATAACAAATGAGTAATCAATACAGTGGATCAAGAAAACTTCAAATGAAATAGGTCTTATGTATTCTTTTCAATACATAAACATGCTGCATGCTGGAATTTTAACTGTACCCTGGACTCTACACAGTAATTTCTATCTAGGTGATGCCCTTGTATGTAGTTACTAAGTAAATTATGTACCAAGCCACCTTCTATATGTCAACATTTCAAACTATAGTTAAAACCCCAAGCTGAGTTTTGGTAGGTGCCATAATGTAAAGCTATTGGTTGAGACCAGAGGTTAGGTGTGAACATAGTTTAATACCTGAGTTTTAATAGGGAGCTGTGGTTAATGCCCTGGGTAGTTTGCATACCTGTAATCCCAGCACTCTAGGCTGCAACAGGTGTTTGAAAAGCCTGAGCTACATAGATATATACATGAAAGAATTAAAAGACTCATATCACAGTGACATGTGTGCACCCATGTTTATAGCAGCTCAGTTTGTGATTGCTACATCTTGGAAACAACCCAAGTGTCCATCAACTGGAGACTGGATAAAAAAGCTGTGGTTCTTCTACAGAATGGAGTATTCCTCTGTCATAAAAAATGATAAGTTTGAATCATTTCTACTTAAATGGACATACCTTGAGGATATCCTCATCAGTGAAATAAATAGGTCACAGATAGGTACATATCACATCTCTTCTCTGGTATGAGAAAATAAAGATGTAAATGAGTTCTAGAATTGTATGTTATATATTGTGAAATAGAAAATACTCAAAGTAAAATAGGGTAAAGGGGGAAAATAATGAGGTTATAACAGAAAAGAAAGGAAACAAATTGTATGCATATAGGGGGGTGGTAGGGTGGGTAGGGCTATGGGAAAAAATGAAAATTAAGTTGTGTCTTACACTGGTACAAATCCCCATTACGGAGTGCAATCATGATGTACATATGTAATGTACCAATAAAGGTTTCATTAAAAAAAGGAAAGAAAAGCCTGAGCTACAGAGGAATTCAAGGCCAGCCAACACTAAAAAGCAAGATCCAGCTTCAGAAAGAGAGAGAGGTGGGAGAGAGAGACAGAGGAAATAAGAAAGAAAGAAAGGCAGACATAGGGGTACAAAAGAAAGAGAGAGAGACAGTGAGGATAAAGGGTACAAAAGAAAGAACGAAACAGAAAGGGACCTTCTATAGTGCAGGTCAATGATTTTAACCCCAGACCAACACCAGAAGCACCTGTGAACCATTTGCAAACACACGAGGCTGCCTCCGCCCTCAGAGCCTGGACCCAGTGGCCTGGCACAGTCCGTACCACATACACTTTGCCAAGTCTCTCGGGGGGATTCTGATGTGCATCCCAGATTATGTGCCCCCCTGAAAACCATACATTTCTTGAGTAGCAAATTCATTTATACAGTGACTTATATCCTGTCCTTATAGTTTTGAAAGTCAGCTTATTAATTTGTGCATATTAATAAGGATACCCTTTTTTGTCTTTATTAAGTTTATCAGTACATCGTAGGAATGCATTATGATCACACTGAACACTGAGAATTTGTAGCTGTACATGACACATCTTGATTCTTATTTATTTTCATTCCCCTGCCCTCCCTTCAACCCCCTCTCACCCCCATATACGTAAGCTCTGTTTCCGTTCCTTCCTTCTCAACTTCAAAATTTTTCTTCCCTGTCTTTCCTTTCCTATCCTTGAGGCCATACTCTTAAGTGAAATAAATAGGACACACATGTGTGAATATCATATCATTTCTCCACTGTGAGGAACTGAGGGTGTAAGTGAAGTCCAGACTGTGTGATAGGTGTTCCAGAATAGGTAGGGATATACTTTTCAAGAGTCCTTACTGCCCTAAATGCACCATGGATATTTTACGATACCTCAAATAAGATTTTGTAAGGTCACTAGATTGTTAAAAAGTAAAAATGTGCATATACTTTAAGTGCTTTCACATGAGTTTCAAGGTTACTTCAACACTGGGGATGACAGGATGGTTTTGCTGTTCCATTTCAGAAAAATAGACTGCCCGAGAAGACTTGTAAAGGTTGGAAATGAGGTGATGTTTGGGCTCTCAAGCAAAATTGTGTAGTGTAGGCATTTTCCCTTAAGAATCAAAACTCATTTCTCTCTTCAAGCAATGTGAAAGGGTGGATTTCACTTAACTTCACGGTCAATTTAAAATAATAAAATGCCTTTCAGAACCTGATTGACTGGTACAAAATCAGTTTGTGGCTTCAGTTCAGCGGTGTAATGTAATTGGGGGAAAAATCCACAAAGGAATCTTTATTTCCAAATGGTCAGATCCTGGTATAGTGTCTGACCATTTGCTGGTGTTATGTACTGAAACTATATTAAAATAATATTAACTTTCAAAGAAAAAAATGAAAGGTTATTGACCAAGTGATAGAGACACTGATATTTTCAGATTAACTTTGAATCTCATTTCCTATTGCAGTTTAGACAGTAGCCTACTTGAAGCTAATCCTACATAGAGGATGTCAAGGATTTTACCTTTCAGTGGATCCATCTCTTCTGGAAATTGAGACCACATATTGTCATGTCCTGCCCAAGTCCTTGAATACAGCAAGAGATCACTCTGTGGTTCTCTTTTTTTTTTGCTAAAAAATAGTTTTATTTGCTTCTAACCATTCATTTCATTCCAACACATATCCTTCTTCAATGCTATGATAACAACAAGTTACATCTGAAGCATAAGCACGTTAAATTCATCTAGTATGAATAACCAGGTCTCCCTGGTATCTTAGCATGAATAGTAGTACCTTGTCACAGGTTTATGCAAAATGCACCTCCTGAGCAGTCAGGTGAGCACAGGGGACAGTGGAAAGCCGAGCAAGCAGGAGCACTGAGTGAAAATTGAAGTTTGACTATTGAGAGGCTTGAAGACAGTACAATTTACAATAACTACTCGGTGCAGTTTACATTGTTTAACTTCCTCAGAATAGTTTCCTACTGCAGATACCATTGTCACCATTAGCAAGATAGATAAGAACTTCATAATTGCAGGAGTGTTTTCCTTTAACATCAACCATGTACTTTTCATTCCCTGGGTTTTCATGTATATTAGGAAAGATGAATTCCTATTCCCTTTTGAATATAAGATTTCCAGTTTCTCTCCTTGTTAATAGTTCAGCCTACCACAAGGCTGAATAAAAGTCTAGGTTCTGACTTCCTGAATAAAGTTTTATTTTTAATAATCATATTTATATAAATTATTTTATATTATTTTGAAGCTCTCCCTCTTTTTAAGTCAGTTGCTTCTTGGATGTTATGTAAATGAATATGACAATCCCAGTGTCTGGCATTTGTATCCCACAAACTAAGGAAGTTTTGACTAAATGCGCTTTACTCTACTTTTTAAAAAATTATTTCTGATTATTTTACATTAGACCTACAATGCAAATTTATAATAGATAAGTTATTGTCCACTTGGGTATGCACAAGTTTCTGCCAATTATTTTTAGTTTTGGCAAAGAATTTCTTGGTATTAGACATATCAGAAAAACTTAACAAAGTAGAACCTCATGATGGATTCTGAAAAGAATATCTTGAAGCAAAAACTTGTAGACTTGCCATTATGGATATCTGAAAAAGTTTTACAGGGTCTTGAAGCTGCCCCCCAAACTAGGTGGGGTTGGAAGAGTCTCTGGAAAGGTGAATGCTGGGAAGAAGGATTTGTAAACTTCTGTGGTAGGTTCACAGTAGATCTGAACTCTGTCTGGGTCTAACCACCAGATAAGTCTCCCGTTGACTTTTCCATTAACTTAGATCGTCTAACAGCTGGGATTTTGTTCCATGCTCCTTACAGGTTTGGTGCCTGGGCAATGAGACTCGGTACCACATAAACAAGAGTGTGGACGGCTCCACCTTCTCTGTGGTCATCCCCTCTCTGGTTCCTGGGATCCGGTACAGTGTGGAAGTGGCAGCCAGCACTGGGGCCGGCCCTGGGGTGAAGAGTGAGCCTCAGTTTATCCAGTTAGGTGAGTGTCCTTGCAGTTCTGGTGTCACAGTATGTGGTTGAGTCATTATTGAAAGTTCAGTAAAATCTGTGATATATCTCATGGCTCTGAAGGTCTTACCTCTATCTGAAGCACAGGAAGTCCCAGGTACGTGTAGAGGGTGTGTGTTCCTTACCAATGGGGATGTGTTCTGAGCCACAGGTTGTCGGCAATTGGCCCATGTGTGAACTTTGTAGAGCACGCTTCCACAGATCAAGATGCCTGTGGTGTCACTAGGCAACACCGTCTCATGGTGCCATAGTCACAGTACATGGCTGCGGAACGTGCACATGTTAGGTAACAGTTCATGTAAAAGTTGTGAATATTCACTATTGTCCTAATGGTGTCCTATGGATTATTTTAAACTCTTCAACAACTAACATTGAATAACCACTCACAATACTTCAGCAAACAAAAGACACATTATATATCCTCATGAATTTATTTTTTGGTTTTAGGAAAAAAAGAAAAAAAAATAACTTCTATGCAAACCTTAAACCTAGTATTGAATGTTTCTAGCAAAGCAAAAATCATTTACATTTAGTGTCTATTTAAAATTATATTCATTTTTATAACAAAAAAAACCTAATAGAGATGTTAGAGAGCATGGTTATATAGTAATTTCTTGAAAAGTTAAATACAATTTACACGTTACAACTGTCAGATGGATTTTTTTAAGCCAAATAGAAACATTCATGACTACAATTCACTGTATGTATGGACATGCTGCATATGACGAGCTATTTCTAGTAAAGTCTAAAAAGAGTAAAAATAACAAAAATGCTATCAATACTAAAAAGTGGGAGTAAAGGTCAGATTTGAACACGTGATACGAGACATGAGAGGTTCACGGCAACTTTGTGTCTGTCCATTGCAAACACAGATCCGGAAGTTCAGCATATTTTGTCAGATGCTGGACATGGATAAACAAACAAGGACATACAGATCTTATTCTTCAAAAAACAGTATATTGTAATTTTGTATGTTAACAACATAAATATATCCAAAGATTAATTCAAAATTAACTTTGTTGCCATGCATAAATAATTTAATATATATTATGAAAATACTGCTGATATTCCAGTGTTAAGGCAATGCTGCTTGCCTGGGCAGATTAAAAGATTAGATGTATATTTTAATAAAAAGAATATTTATTACAGTAAAAAATATGTTGCCATTAGTCCTCCTTGGAATACTTGCCTTTGCCTCAAATAACATATCCCGTTGTAGTTTCCACTTTCTCAAGCCATCCGGAAAGTGTTGTTGGAGATTTTGTCAAAAATATGGTGAATGCTGCCACCATACCCAGTCAATGGAAACTGTTACATAAAATGTTACAGCGAGTCCTTATCCACCTTATTCACTAGTTCTGGAACCATATGACATCTAAATTCTTCCCCAAAATCAAAATGACCCTGAAAGGTAAACATTTTGAATTGGCTTAGGACATGGAGGCAGCAGGACCTCACAACTAAGGACACTTGTGCAGTAGGACTTAGAGAACTGCTTCAAAAAGTGACAAGAATGATGTAGTAAATTTGTTCAAAGTGAAGAGGAGGATTTTGAGGGTGACTGATAGCAAATGTACATGGTAATACGTTTTTTAAAAAACAGCATCCATGGTATTTTTTTATCATACCTGTATACTTGTAAAATTTCTGTGTTATCACTCAATGTAAGTTTTGTATTTTGTGTTGTTCCATGTAGACATCAGCTTATTTTCTTTAACTTTAGCTTCTAAGGCTGTCTCCGGGCCAGTAGAAAGAGGACAGAAAGTTCTTATGTGTAAGGGTGTAAGGGGTGAAGATCTGAGTGTACCCATATTGACTCAATGTCTTTGAATGCGGACACCACAAACGACATCCTGGCTGACTTCTTCTTCACAAGTCTCTGTTATGACAGACTTATTCAAGCCTTTCACGAGGAACTTCCTGACATTGACAGCCATGGACGAGAACTTGATTTTTGGATTTATCTTTTGCATTTAGCACATTTCAAAGAAATATGGCATATATGACTTTTAAACAAAATACCTTCATGGTTTATTTTAAATAATTCAAGAAACGATATGAAACTACTTGATGCATCTGTTCCAATATTGTGTAAGACATAAGGAAAGTAGTTATGTTGAGGAAATAATTGATATTAAAATATTTTCTGCTTTTGTAAAATGTGAGTATTGATTAAAACTGTGATTACTAGTTACATTCTGATGTCCTTTCCTATTTTAATTTGTTTTCCTATTTTTATAGCATACAACTTTTAGTCCTCAGTTTTACAAGATGAACTTGGAAAAGGGCCATCTGTAATTTTATTATTTAAGATTTAAACATGGGATGTAAGAGTCCAATTGATTTTTTTGAAATCATAAATAGGTTCCAGTTCTCCATATCTTCATGTAGCCTCAGCTGCAGTGAAACAAAGCCCGAGATACCAAGTGGCCGTTGTAATTCATTGGTCACACTGCACTTTATTCTGTTCAGCCCATATGGCCGCTTGGATGGAACCTCCTGACTGTTTCCATAAAATCTGAAGCTCCTCAGCTTAACCTTGTGCAAATAGCCATGAAATCTATAAACCTCGCAGATACAAAGGACGTATTAGGAAGAGAAAGAAGAGGTCTGCTTGGTGAACTTTCAGAGGATGAAGCACTCTTAGGATAACCAGAGATAAAAAGGTCTGGAACATAAAATAAAACTTCCAGTCAACAGACAGTTCAAGACAAGTGATTGTTTGTGAAAATAGGTGTTTCAGCCTGGACCTTCCGTAGAATAAATCTGAAATTCTGTTCAGAAAAAAAAACAAAAAAACAAAAAAACAATGGCTGCCCTGTCCACACATATAACGTGAGAAAGAATTGCCTTTCGTGTTGAAAGGGGTCTTGTGTTCCTAAAAGCTCTTTCTGTCACCATTGGAGAATGCCTATTTTTCCTGCAAAAAGTCTCATTGAGAAGCTGTATCATTTAACAATAACAACAACAAAAAAAATTAGTAGTTTTTTTTTCCTCTTTTAAGAAATATAGTTCATATGGAAGGAGTTTTGCTTGTTTTTTTCTGCAAAACTATTACTGGACTAGAAAATATATCTTTGTGTAAAGATTGTATTAGCAGAACTGCATTTCTCTTTAGTTTGCTCTGTGGTCTGCGTTCTGAACCCGACCCTGCTCTGATGGGGACCAGAGTGTTTGGTTGTGAGTGTTCGTTCCTTGCCATTCAGAGCAAACTTATCTTCGCAGTGTCACGCCTGAATATCAACCCTCTGACAGGTTTCCCTGAAGCACAAAGCTTATTTAGACTGACAGATGAGCTGTGGCTTTTGTCTGACCTGCCAAGGCAGCCTCTGTCTAGGAAAGCCTTGACGAGAAGAAGAGCTGGGGCCAGATGTGTTGGTCAGTTACGATGCAGAGGCAGTAATGTAACAAAACAGTATGTGAGATGACAGAGGTCCTGATCCGTGAAAGCAGAGAAATGTGGCCGGGACTGGCCCAAAGCTGCAGGGGCAAGCATTCACCTGCAGGTGGAGCTAGAGAGGGCTTGCGGGCGGAGGGCTTGGTGTCCAGGGATTGAGGGACTCAAGGTTTCTTGGATTGTTCTTAGAAATACAAGTATGAATCCTACGTTGTCCTACGGTGACGAAAAGTTTGTCACTGCAGTTCATCTGTGCGATCGATGTCAGGGGTCAGTGTGAGTCAGACAGACCGTTTGTTCTTTGTGTCCGTAAGGGCGCTGACTATGCAAGGCAGGTGTTTGTCCTGACCACGCTGAAAAGCCAGCAGGAAGTCGAGAGCTGGAAACTTACAAGGGTCGCTAAATCCTTCATCTATTGTCAGAAATTTAAACTTAGATTTTAAAACCTTGGTGTACCCATGTAAGATTATAAGAAAAGAGAGCATGGAAGTCTTCTGAGTCAAATGATTTAATAACTGTAGGAAAGCACTGATACTAAAGAAATTGACAAAAAATTTTCATGTCGCACTTGATGTTGTGGGAGAAGAACATTAACACTGGCGAGTCTACCTACCCACTGGGCAAAGTTGAGCTTGGTACAAACTGAGTGCCAACAAGATGAGATTCCGCTTTGACGACAGAGTGAAGCCCCCAGCTTTCTGCAAAGGCTCTGTCAACTGTTCTGTGTGAAACGACAGGAAGATGGGTTGGAAAATATCTAAGTAGGCTTAGGACATAAAAGTACAAGAAGTAAATTTTATTAGCCATATAGTCCATCAATTTTTAATCCTTGAATCAAAATGTCTAGTATTAAATAGAAGTTTTTTGACTATTCATAACACTTGATAATTCTTTTACGTATTTAATGCTCTTTTCATATATGTATTTCAGGCCAGGATTATTATTTTAAAAGGAAAATTATCCATAGTCCTTTCATAACATTATCTTAATTTTTTATTGTATTTTAGTGAATCTCGGTGTTATAGAACATTCTGAACATGAGTGCCAATAAAGTATTTTGATGACAGCTGACGATTTTGCAATATGACTTAGAGAGAGAATACATGCTCAGACTATACATTTACCTTCTAGAAGTAGTTTCAGTTACAGCTTCTTATAGCATGTAGAACTATGAGAAACTGCACATCTTTTGTAGATTCACTGAATACTCCTTAATTATGTGTGCAATTGCAGAAAAGTGTTTCATTCTTTACTGTCATTTTTTTTTTGAGTCAGTCTCACTTTGTAGTTCAGGCTGGCCTTGAGCTCACTATGTAGTCCAGGCTAGCCTCACACTCATAGCAATCCTCCTGCCTTAGCAATCCTCTGCCTCCTGAGAGCTAGGATTACAGGTGTGAGCCAACTTGCCTGGCCTGGCATTATGGGATGTGGTGTTGATGCTGGTGGGTGTGAGTCTCCACACCCCATATTATTGTATGTGGTTACTGGGGATTGAACCCCGGCCCTTGTGCTTGCAAGGTAGGTGCCAGAACCACTGAACCAAATCCCTGGCCCTACTCTGACATTTTTATAATTATGTCAGCAATTTTATCTAAGCAGAAGCCTCCAGGTTTGCTGAAATAAAGGAAAATGGTACTATTGTTTTTATGGTCTAATGAAATTATGTCATACTTGTTTTGAATTAAATTAATCTGTTGTAAAACTAATACATTATTTTATACATTATAAAATAATTGAAAATCTCACTTCAGAAGTGTAGTTTAAAAACAGTCGTAATCTCGTCAGGTGTGGTGGCACAGGCTGGTAATCCCAGCACTTGGGAGTCAGAGGCAGGAAGAATGCTCTGAGTTCAAGGTCACCCTGGACAACACAGTAAATGAGTGAGTTCAAGGCTAGCCTGAGTTACATAATGAGACCCTGTGTAGGAAAATCACCAGAAAACAGACAAAACAAAATGTGTAAAAGAGATCATTGTCCAAAAATTAACTGAACTAAATGGCAGCCGCCTTGTGTCACGTATGTGTTCACCTGATCATGTTGAGACTGTCAACCCAATTAATGGAAGATGGCCTTGCAGATTCCCATGGAAACCCCGTGTCTCCGGAGGACCAAGTCAGCCTTGCGCAGCAGATTTCAGACGTGGTGCGGCAGCCGGCCTTCATCGCGGGCATCGGCGCGGCCTGCTGGATCATCCTCATGATCTTCAGCGTCTGGCTGTACCGACACAGGAAGAAGCGGAGTGGCCTCACCAGCACGTACGCGGGCATCAGGAAAGGTGGCAGCTTTCTTCAGTCTTTCTCACCTGAACGTGTTTGTACGATGCTAGACCTTAAACTGATTTTCCCCTTGTTCAGGAGAATGCATATCCAACATTGCATGATTTGAATCTAGCAAATTCTCGCAGTATTTTGACTTTTCCCTGTTGATTTCCCCGTGGGGCATCGCAAGAGAGCCCCTGGGCTTCTTAGGACTCAGCTCCTTTGGTTTAGGTTGGGACATGGATGCTGCTTCACTGCCTTATTTCCTTTGACAGATTTTTATTGCTTCATCTTCTGGAGGGAAATTTGTGATCTCATTGTCACAGGAATGATAAATCAGGGCCTTAAACTCATGTAGTATTGAGAAGGGGTGTTTTTGCAAAGCAAGGAGAAAATGCTACCTTTCACTGTGTGTAGTGTGTCTTTTCCTAGTAAACATGAATGCATGACAAAATGATATGTCTTGGTTAAGAAGGGAAGAGGGCCTATGTGTTTTTTTATTCTTAGATTTAAAGTAATAGAGTTGAAAATATCTGTATACTGATAATGATGGTGATGATATTATAAATGTCTCTGAAACTTTATTATTATTTGCTCTTACTTATAATTTTAAAATGGACTCGGTAAGCCAAGGTACCTCTGTTAGACAGCCTCAGTTCCTCCAGCTCATAGATTTACACTCTTGATTCTGTGAGATTCGTAACTCAGGTTAATCTTCTCTTTGTTCACCCACATATAGATCCATTAACTCTGGGCCTCTGAGCTGGGTAAAAGATAAGGTAGTTGTAAATTCCGTATTTCAGGCATTAGTCCCTTTGCTCATCTTTAACCCAACAAAATAATTCATAGTGTCCCATTTTTAATCTCAAAATCACTGTGGGTTTAGTGGCAAATTATATCTCTGCCCTTGGTACAAGATCATCCTTTCTCATGGAATGGTTTTGCTTGGCTTCAAAACAAAATTTAAAATGAATTTTCTTGCAAACTACTGGTTTCTATATTTGCTAAGTGAAGATTTCCTGTATATCTCGGTCAGGTCTTTTTGCTGACCAGTTATATGGTTAAATGAAGATTTTTACTGCTAGGTAGAGTTTGAATGTCCTTACACATTTTACAAACTACTGTGGGTCAGCAGTCCAAATATTTGTGCTCTCAGTTACAAGAGGCCTTGGGAAAAAAGTGTCAACACTGATTCATTGCCGATACTATAAAATAAATCCCTGTGCCTTCCGTCTGGCCCAGCAGCCAAGTCCTCACATGCAGACTTGCCACAGCACCATCAGCCTGGAATATATTTTTTCCATATATATGTCCTGCCTTGAGATGAGGCCAAATGTCAGTTTCCCTATCTGAGAAATGGAAAATAGGGCTCATAGGGTACTGCGTTGAGAGCCAGGCCTATTACATGCATAGAGAGCCAGGTGTCGAGCCTTGCATTATGATACTGGACCTCTCCTTCTGCATCAGGGCAGGGAAAGGATTTGGATGTGGCTGTGTATAATGGGTGGAGTGGGTGGGGACCAGGCAGGGTGTTGGAAATCTATGACCTAAAATCTGATTTGAACAGGGAAATCAGCTATTAATTATAGAAGTGCATTCTCCTAGATTTTCTGGTCAGAAAATCCATCACTAACTCCACAGTCAGTGTTTCATGTCACCATGAATGTCATGGCTGTGTGGTTATTAACGGTTTAATTCTGTACGTTGTCTTCAAGTTTAAAAGTGTGACAAAAAACGCCTTCATTTCCGAGTTGTCCCTCGCCTTTTACTAATGCCCTCCGAGCATGCTGACAAATGCCTATCTGCTTTCTGCAGAGCCTGTTAAACTAATGACATTGCCTTTGAACCAGCTTCTGTGTAAGCAGAAATCATAGAACATAATGACAAATGTAATCCATTGAGCATTTCATTCCACTTGCCTTGTTCATCCTATTGGCATTTGTTCATAATTCTGTCTCTAACTTAATTTTTTTAGACATACATTGTGAGATCTCAACTTTCCTCAATCGAAAACAATGCCAGTAGTTTAGGAAAATAGCAAGTGAAGTCTTTTGAAAAAATAAGTCAAAAAAGCCTGTTGACCTATACATTTGAAGACAGAATATGACTTTGGGAATCAGTAGACTTCTTTGCTGTTCTGCCCCACGTTTAGTTCTTGGGGTGACAGCAGAACCTTGCAACCAGGTCCCCACAGGGCCCTCAGGGGCACTGTCCCAAGCACACAGGCAGTGTGTTATTCTATTGCGGGCTTTGAGAACTAAGCTATTCTCTCGTGTGCTAGCAGTGAAATTTCATTAGCACTGACCTTTTTCCAACTCTTGTTCCTCAAACTGGGACTAACATTTAGCTAGGAGAAGTAACGACAAGGACCTTCCTATCCCCCTGTCCTTGTGATTGCAAATTAATGTTCAGGTGTTCTCTTCTTGCTTGAATAGCTTTAGTTTCAAGTGTACTTCTCTCTTTTTTTATGAAGACTTGTTACTATGGCTCTGAATTTTTGAATGTAGCTAAATTACACTGACTGAAAAGACCTGAATAAATGTGTGTGCAAGCGCGCGCGCACACACACACACACACACACACACACACACTCTCACACACACACAGATTCTCGAGACTACTGCAAAGGAATGCTTGTATACACATTGGGCACAGCCTTGAGGTTTCTGTCGCCCCTTCTGGTGTGCTCAAAGTTCAAGTGTTTTGGTAAGAAGACAGTTGTAAGGGTGCTGCAGGGTGCTGCTTGTCCTCCCCGTAGCTCTAATCCCAAAGGAAATTCCTTATGGAGATTCAGGTGGAAAATATATTTGGGGAGCTTTTCAATACCTGATAAGTAATCAAAACTCCAATTTATTCATCCTAAATATTATTTTTAAGCAAGCATTCATTTTAAAGGGGGTGATTTAGATTTCCTTGATTTCTTTAGCAGAGCAGCGTTTACTTGAAATTAACGGAAAGAGATTGGAAAATAAGCCAGTCTCCTCCCTCCACAAAATGACATGGAAATCACTGTGGGGCCATCACACACTGTGAGTGGAGCAGCTAGGAAAGGCGGGGGCGGCCGGCCTGCTACGTTGGAGGCCCGCGGTTCAATTTCAGGCATTATTGATTAGATTAAGATTTATAACTGAAGCTTCTCAGAGGGGAGTTTTTGTTCTATTGTTTAGCTTCTAGCACGGTATTAAAAAAATGTTCAGTCTACTCCTAAAAAGCTTCTAAATGTAAACAGTGTCAGAGAAATTAAAGTTGAAGACACCACTTTTTTTTTCTATTTACAAATTTTCATGATGGTAAAATGTGGCGCTGTGCAGTTTTTATGAGATTCAGGTGTTTCCTGTCAGTGAACCAGTTTGATTTCATGCTTCCCTTTGTTTCCATTTTCTTTTCTTTCTTCTTCCATTTCCCTCCATTTTCCAGTCTTCTTTCTTTCCTTCTCGTTCTCCTTTCTCTCCTTTTTCCACCGCCCTTTCCATAATGAATACTTAAGTGCACCTATTAGTCTATTTAATAAGCATTTACTTTCACATGTCTAGCGAAGGTTCCGCAGAACCCTGATAATACTTGTTTAAGAATCCATCATGTAGTGTTTGGCAATGATTAATATTGGAGGATTCCTGTTTGGACTAAAGCTGTGAGCTAAATCTCTGTTGCTAAATGCAGGGTCATTCTCGGGTGAACCCAGCTAATTCCCCTCTCCATGCGCACCGGAATGCCAGACCCTTCAAAGTGGTACTTGTAGAGATGAGCTTGTATTTTTGTTGTTGTTGTTGTTTTTTTTTTTTTTCCTTAAATCCTCGGATTTCATTTTATTTATCTATCGGAGTGTCAGATCTACTGGCTTGGTTGTTTACATTTGTTTTATGTTCTGCTGTCTGCTTGATTTATACTAATGTGATATGTTCCCTTTCTCTCTTCAGCTTAATAACTGGTTTATATTTTGTTTTAATTTTTCAGTCCCGTCTTTTACCTTCACACCAACAGGTATATATTTGCACTTACTCTCCTCCCTTCCTTTGTTAGTTTGGCATGTGTTATACAGTTGTATTTCTGATTTTATTTCACTTGCAGCAGTAACTTGGATAAAAAGAACTGAAATGCAATATAATACTTCTTCACTTGTGCCAGGCATGCATTTGAAGTAGAAATGGTTGGTGCTGCTTTTCACCTCTTCCGTGGGGTTTTTTATTCTCCACTCCACACGGCATCTTAGCCTTGTCTGCATGTTTTCTACTAAATGGACGCGCTGTTTCTGCCCTGGGCATGACGTAACATGCTAATCCCCTTATTGGGTATATCATATTGGCAGTGTACATTTCCCCTTCACGTAAGCTTTCAGGTTTTCCAATGAAAATCCTTTTCCCTTGTAATTCTCTGTCCAGAGAGTCAATATTTTTAAAGGTAACCAAGATATTCAGCATATGTGAGAGAAAAGTTTGTTTTTGCCCAGTCAGAATCCTCGTATTCTGGCCTTTTCGGTTCCTTTCTCAGTGGGCTCCTTCTGCATCCCCTCTAGTCACATATGTACCTGTGGTCACGCGCCCTCCATTTTAATCCAGTTACTGGAATCGTGGGAGTAGTTATCTCATCCTAACAGGCTCCCAGTTTGGAGTTTCTCTAAGTAGCAGAATCTGGCAGCTTTTAAAACACATTTCTTTTTGGAAAATGTGTCTGTATTTACAGAAAAGCTAATCTTCTTAACCCCTTGCCTATGTGCAAATCTTTTTTGTTGTTGTTGTTAAGTTATGCTTACATTTTATATCCAAAGGGTATTAAACTGAAAATGCTTTCAAAGGCCTCCAAATATATTTCCATTGTGTGCACACTCCCGATGAAAATACAATGAGAAGGAATATCCACCGGTCACAGTAAAGAAATAGTCTCTGATTAACAGCCACTTCTTGGCACAGATCTTGTGTGTGGAAAGAAGGTTTAACATTTATTTTTGTTTTTCTGGCCTTTATTCAAGAAACACAAGCCAATATATTTTTCCTGAATTTAAGATTATATGCACAGAATCATGAAAATTATATGATTTGTTAAGAAATTAAAAGAAATGTATGATAATGCAAATATGGAACTATGTAATAGTTAGCAAGAGTGTTGTAGCATACTTCAGTTTTGTTTTCTCAACTTCCTTGGAACACTAAAATATAAGAATGATGTGTGTTTAATTTCTTTAAAGTCATTTTTAAAAATTGTAGTTTCATCAAGAATTAGCTACATCTGTAATAATTTTACCATTGCTTTTAGCTAGATAGGCAAGGAAAAAGAATTCTATTTTAGAAAGATGCTTATTAATGTAATGGCTTCTGATGTGTAAACGTGCCTGCTAATTCTTCCTCTTTTTTTTTTTTTTCTTCATCATTCTAGTAACTTATCAGAGAGGAGGTGAAGCTGTGAGCAGTGGAGGGAGGTAATTCTCTCGCTTGTTTTGTAGATTCTAAGGGAAATTTCAGACATCTCTTCCTGTCTTCCTCAGTTGTACCACTTCCACTGCTTAAGAGGTTTAACTTTTAGTTGAAATTTGTTCAAGGCTGTCCAAAGACTGTTCAATGGCTCTGTAGAACTAAGCGATGTACACACAAGGCAATAGATAGAAGCCATTGCATCTTGACCACTAACCACACGAGGGCGCTATTTAACCAAGAAAAACTTGCTGATTTAGCAGATGATTAAAAGGAGTTAAAGTGATTAAGCTGTCGCATTTATGAAAATTAAGAAATATAGCTGGTTAACAGATATTATCAAAGAAAAAGTGTTCATTTGAAAACATGCTGAACACAGCAGTTGCTCATAAGTTGTAGGTTATGTTTGTTTATTCTTGTTATGAATTCCACATACTTGACATCTCCATTTGTAGGGAAATCTGTTGAAATAGAAGAAAAAAAAAAATCTAGGTAGGTTGTTAACAAAGAGCCTTACCTCTCTAATTAAAAGGATCCTCAATCCTATATGTATGATTTTTAAAATTGTTATTCAGCAAACTCTAATATATTCACAGAGAAATCACAGATTGATGTGACGGGAGGCTTTAAAGGGGCTGGGAAGGGGTATAAATTGCATGAGGTATGATGTAGGAGTTTTCACAATCAGAGGAGATTTTTTAAAAAACCAGCAGCAGCAAGGTGTAAGAAAAAAGTCTTCCAAACCAAACCATTTTATATTTCAAATTCAACTAACGATTGACTCCCCCTGTTTGTCACTGGATGATAATGGATAGCTGCCGAGCACAAAAATGTGATCGGAGATATTCTTGGGCCCAGGAATATATGACATGTAAGAAAAATATTGTATTTAATACGTAGCAAAGAGGGATTTTTTTTTTCCCACTAAGAACCCTGTACACCTTTATCCAGGGCTGTGCATATGTGGCTCAAAGTGTCAAGCTTTTCCTTCCTGGTGACTTCTAACTTGGTGTTTTCAAACCCATGAAGAAAGCCTAGCAGCGAGGGACTGCAAGGCTGTGCAGGTCCTCACAAGGGAGAAATCTGCTTGATTTAGAAATTAAACCTACACATGCTTTTCCATCCAGGGGAATTCCATGTAAGTCACAGCCCAGACATTCATGAAACAGCTCCTGGCATAAAAACATTTTCTCAAGGGTAAATCTGGAATGCTTGATTATTTAACCACTATTTGATGTGTGTTTTTTGTAACTGCAGACTTCAATTTTCTTGGCACCATGTGGGCATGTGCGCATCACACACACACACACACACACACACACACACACACACACACACACACACACACACGAGTCCAGTTCCTTCTCTGAAGAATTTAACACCAACAGAATTCAGAATACCACATGAGAAACCATGGAAGAAATACTTGGGTAGAAAAACCTTGGTTTTGAAGCAAAAATGAAAACTTGCTCATTTCCTGAACTATCTATTTGGAAAGCTTACTAATAATGAAAACATACTCTTTTCAAGTTGTTGTTTTGTTTTTTTAAAAATCATGGCAATTAATTTTATTCCTTTCAATTACTAAAATGAAAAGATCACTTGTCCAAATGAAATTACAAAAGATACTGGAATGTTACAGAAGCAAGAGTTAGATAAAAATTTTAGTCTGAGTGTTCAAGATGACAGTTATATACAGAATTTCCTTATATTTATTCATTGAACACATTTGATGTAGAAGGGGCTGTTTTAGCTGCTTGTGTAAGTGAGCACAATGCATATAATTTCTTGTCTGTGTGAACCTTATATATAGTGGGAGAGCTGGAAAATAAGTAATGAACATTGTTGGGGTGAATTATGTAGGTACCAGCTGTTTATAAGTAGTACAGATAAAATCAGCCAGGTTGAAGACAAGAAGGCATTAGGAAGGGTGTCTTCCTCGCTGTGTGTGAATGTGTGTGTCTGAGTTTATGTGTGTCTTCTGACCCGTGAGGTAAGAGAAGGAATCTTATGAGCCAATCAATCCCTTGCCTGACTTCTCTTCCCTTCAGCCCTGGTTTCCTTCCCATGTCTTAAGCCATCCCAACTCCTGCCTGGACCTGCCAACCTCTCTTGGTTCATGTCACCTGTCCCACAATATTCTGGTCCTCCTTTGGAACCCTCTGCGCCCACCACTTCTGAAATGCATATTGATCAGGTCTCTGAACTTTGGAAAAATCCTATTTTCAGTGGGATCCATGATATCTAAAATAGAAAGTACAAACTTCATATGGTATGGCAAGCCCATAGAATGTAAGGCTTTGAAGGTCCACTTGGAACTTCTGCATGCCACTTCCCGTGTCTCTTTGTGTCATCACACCTGCCCTACACCTGCATGGCATTACCTTGCATCTTCTCTACATCACACATTGTGTATTACCATGGCCCAAGTACATCTTCCCACCCACTGTCAGTCTGCTGAATCACTCCTGCTATATGCTCCATGAGACCTGTTCTGTGCACTAACACAATCAAGTGCTTGATGTGCAGTAATGCAGCTAATCAGTTTATATCAAGGGTCACCCAAATTATACCTTATGACCAAATCCAGCCTCCCATCTAGTTTTTTAAATAAAGTTTTATGAGGCTACAGCTAGGCTCATTCAACCTATCCCTGCTTTGAGCTACATTGTCTATCCCTACTTTTAATCTCAAGTGGCAGAGTTAAGTAATTATAACAGAAACTGTATGGACCCAGATCCATCCATGGATGGGTGCCTTCTGGTCCATTCTACAAAACCATGTCCCTTCCTTGGTATTCCTGCTCTGACATTGGATAAATGGATATTTACAATGTAGAGATAATTAATTGAATGGCATTAATAAATACAATCGTTATATGAATTACTGACCATTGAAAGACACTTTAATACAGAGAAATGAGGGAGTCATTGAAAAAAAAGTATATCAAAAGACGTGAACTGAGTCCTTGAAGAATGTAATGAAATTATTGGACCTGGATTGCTTTCTCTAAGAAACAAAGGGTTAGTTACAAGTTTTATCTAGTTCTTCAGGGTGGTAATTTCAGCTATTCCCAGACAAAAAAGAATGGAAATTGTAATAAATGAATAAACCTCTTCCTTACTTGAAAAAGGCATGAAATATGTTAGATAATCCAGGAGAGAATCACAGAAATATTAAGTAGCTATTCTTATTAATGCTTTTTTCTTTCCCTCAAACATTCCCATCATCCTTTCCAAAAGACCTGCTTAAAATCCCAACCACAGCAGTACCAGGAGAAGAGAGGGAAACCTTAAGAACAGGAGTGAGTGGGGCAGGCTAAAAGGTGGAAGATTCCAGCAGGACTCGGCCTGTTGGAGAGAGATCGGGGGGCGAGGAGCCCAGGCCTTAATTCTCCTGAAGATATCCACAGCTTTCCTCCCTTCCTGAGCTTTAAGAAGATCAGGGAGAAAAAGATACACTTGTCCCTGTCGACACTTACTACCCTGATCTTTCAGTACTTTCCCAAATTCCTGGACTCTGCAGTATTTGTTTTATGGTTTAGAAGTTTAAAGAGGTTTTCTTGAGTGACTGAGTGGAATATCTGAAATAACAAAAGAGAAAGAACTGAAAGCAATCGCTACACAGTTATGAAAAAAAAAACATTAAATATACCCTTCAAGCATGTATGCCTTTAACAGATGACAATATGATATAATGCTTTTTTTTTGAGACAGGGTCTCGCTTTGTGGTTCAGGCTGGCACTGAGCTCAGCCTCATACTCACATCACAGCAATCCTCCTGACTCCGCCTCCCAAGTGCTGGGATTACAGGTGTGAGCCACCACACCCAGCTTTGTGGTATCTGGTAGATTGCTGGTGGGTGTGCGTCTCCACACCCAGGATTGTTGTATGTGGTTATGGGGGATCGAACTGGTCCCTTTCACTTGCACGACAGGTACCAGAACCACTGAGTTAAATCCCTGGACCTGTAATGCTTTTCTTTTAAATTTTCCAACAGGGTCTCTCAAAATTTCCCAGGTAAGGTTAGAACTTGCCATGTCCCTGCCTCAGCCTAGCAGAGAACTGGGTTACAGTTATGTGCCTGCAGGCCCAACCAATGTAGTGATATTTTAGACCCATATTAACTACTGTAACCAGTATGATTTGCTTATGTTTCATGTTTTATTGTTGGACAGTTAAAATTTCTGAGACATATCAGGTAAATATGAATGGATAAAGGTAATTTAAATAGGTTCTAACCCTTACCTGAGTACCTGGGTAGGACTTTGCACTCCTCAAAGAGCCCTGAGATATACACAAGCCCTTTTAGACTCAGTGCAGGATAGAAAACACAGCTCACTTTCTCCCTTAAATAATTAGCAATTAGCAACTCAAGTTTACTGGAGAATAGGGGTACAAGCTTTTAATTCTACTTCCTTAATGGAAATCGGTCATCTAAATGAAAAGTTCTCTAAGCTTATGATAATATAAAATCATATGTTGTAAAGTGCTTTTTGAGGGAATCATAGAAGTGTGAAAATATTATCTCTTCCTTTTGAAACACTGTTAAGTCAGACTGTGGAAAATTTCCACTTGACCCATGCTTCTAGCATAGTATAATATCTCTATGGTGTCAAGTATAAGACTTTCAGTTTTAATAACTCTGACAGTGATAATATGTCTGGTTTAAGTTCAACAGAGAATAAAATAAAGATTCTGATAGCTAACATATATTTCAAAGAATCCAGTTATCTGTGCTACAGCTTTTAATGTTTAACATTTTAACAGTTCAGCACCACTGCTCTTCAAAGCATGTGTTTATCAACACTTTTAATACTATAATCAGTTGGCTCAGTTTTTGCAGTTTTATCCTATATTTCAGAACTTCAGAGATTTTCTCCACCTTTCCCTTTCCTAGGAGTGTTTGAGAGCTTCAGGAACTTCTCGCATCCGAGATCACAGTGTAGACTTGGTGCTGCTGCTCATGTTAGGCTCCCAGCTCTGCCACCTACTCAGTCCATTCATCTGTGCACAGGTCCCCAGGTTCCCTGGCTCCTCCCCTGTAAAGACTGTATAATGAACGTCCCAACTTGTAAACTGTGATGACTAAATGTAAAGACCTCAGAAGGATGCTTTACACATTGTAAGCAAGGCATAAATATTTATAGTAACCACATAAGTACATACACACATATGGATAAAAAGATAGAAAGTATGAATCCATATTCTTGATTTGATCTATTTCTCAGATAGCCATCTTTTGCATAGTAAGTCTCCCCAGCTGATTACCGTGTAATTGTACACAGAATAAGAACCGGGGGAGGGAAATGGCAGGTCCTGGCTTCCCAGGTAAATGGGAAGCATGGTGCTTGCACTTTAACAAAGGAAATGAAGCCAGAAGAAAATTTCTGTGTCGTCTGGAGCTCCAGTCTGTTTATTGTGGCTGCAACAGCACATCATACATCATTGCCCCTTTGGCTGAATGATCCCACGGAGTCAGTGTTAGAGCAGGACATGAAGAATGCCATTCTTGGACTCCAGATTGAGTCCCTGGGCTGTTGGTCCAGGGCTCCCATTAATAACCACTGATCCACTTTGCCTCCCCAATGCACAGTGAGAGAGGATTAACATCTGCTGAGCCAAAAAAAAAAAAAAAAAAAAAAAGAGCTCATATTTCTTTTAGTTGACGTCTTTGTTTTACCATCTTTCATCCAGTAGCTTTCCTTTGTTATGAAGGCCTTAGGACATTTTATACAGGTACCATCAGAGAATGTTGACATGCTGGTGGAGGCATCCTCTGAAACACTGAGGCCGTTCAGTAGTCTCACAGCGACACAAAGCTGAAACATGAGTCTGGAAGAAAAATATGTAAATGTCCCTAATATGAAGGTTTTATTATCTCAGGAAATGAGCACGTTGCTGTGTGAGTTGCCGCAAGAGTTATAGCCAATGGGTTACAAACGTAGAAATGCAAATGGTTTTAACCAGAGAATTTCTTAAGCTGCTAAAAGAATCAAAAATATATGTACTCAAATGTTCAGAGTCTGTGTTTGAATTGTAATTGCTGTGACTAATGGCAGAGTAGCACATCACCCAGAGTAAAACATGTTAAGTCCAAAGCACAACTGGATGAGGTGACAGATTTGCAGCTGTGCACGTGGCGTACTCCAGAACATACTCGCCTGTGTGTAAATAAAAGGAATAGTACTCAGCATTATTCTTCAAATTATTGTGAGGGTGGTGAAATGTTTGTTGGAATTACGAAGAGGAAACATTCTTTGCTTTCTGTGTCTTGTCCCTCTAGGCCAGGACTTCTCAACATCAGCGAGCCTGCCGCACAGCCCTGGCTGGCAGACACGTGGCCCAACACTGGGAACAATCACAATGACTGCTCCATCAACTGCTGCACGGCAGGCAACGGGAACAGCGACAGCAATCTGACAACTTACAGCCGTCCAGGTTAGGGACACAGAGAGCTGGCTGTGCAGCGAGTTGGGCAGGAGTTAGCCAGAGGGGCCGGCTCCTTCCCTCTGCTGAGACAGGAAAGGAAATGCCCATCAGCATCTTCATGAAATGCTGAATACTGTGTAACACTCTTGCCTCATTTGGGTATTTTTTTTTATTCCTAAAATCCCATATGTCATCCTTCAGCAAGAAAATTTTTTCAGAGAATAGAAAATAGAAATTCTAGGGAAACAATAAGGAAAAGTAAAAATCACATAAAAATGCTTATTTTCATAATATCTGTGTAATAGATTTTTAATTACATTTATACATGTATAGTGTTTAATTTCTTTAATGATTTGGAGAATAATATTGTTTAAAGGTCACTAATCCATAGTTAGAGGAAATAAAATTCTTTAATAGCAATAACAACAACAGTAACAGTAGTGCACCAAAAGAAAAACACTTAAAACCAAGATTTTAAATCAGATATGATATAGAAGTAAACCCTGAGGACACAAGAAACAGAAATGTTTTTCTAGATGTGTATGTATATATTTATTTTCTATTGAGTATTTCAGTTGAGAAATATAGATAAATACATTACTAAATTTTCATGCAAAAACATGACAGTAAAACAAATAGACATGAAGTTTGCAAGATTTAAAGAAACAAATTGAGAAGCAGTTTTGCACATAATAAAAGGTTCCCAATAATCACGATATAGGAAACATTAAAGTACATAATGGTGAAGAATCAAAGTGAATGACTAGGGAAAAAAAAAAAGTATCCAGTAGGATTAAGGAAATGGTAAAGAAAAGATTATGTAAGTTGAGATGTTATGAACTGTAAACATAAATCATACTGAAATCTATAGTCCTTTTTTTAAATTGAAATCTTTATTGGTACATTACATGCAGTTCTCTTTTTAAGACAGTGCTGAGTGTCATTTCACGGTATGTGGATATGACAATCTACAATGTCAATTTGTGTTGTCCAGAGTACATTCCTAGTTCTCTGATCTATAGCTATGTAATGATGGGTAAAAGTCTGTTGTAAGTCCTACAAGAGAGAAGAAATCATGGTAACCATTTAAATTAATATCTGGAGTGGCATTCTTTATCATAGTAGACACCGGCCACACATGGCTATTTCAACTCAATTAAGTAAGATACAGTTTAAAGTTTAGTCATTTATTCACGTGGTTACATTTTGAGTAATGTCTAGCCACATGTGGCCAGTGGCCTGGGAACTGAGCAAGGCATGGTAAAGACTTAGTGGATAGTGCTCATACAGAAATGAACACATTTCCTTTATGACATTTTCTAATCACAATTAAACAAAATGTAAAACCTAGGAATTAGAAGTGAGAATTACTAAAGACCAGAGGAGCCAAATATCTCTGCACATGAATCATGCATAGTTGGAATACAGTGTGGTTTATTTCCATAGGCTAAAATTGCAAAGTTTTCTCAATATTATATTCATATTTGCATCTTTACTAGCCAGCTTATTAATATATCATTTTTAACGTATCCAGTTGAATAACAGTTCTCAAGCAGACCTGTTAGCATTGACCTCACGTTTTGATAACATGAATGAAATAATATTTTTTGTGGTAACATTTTTATTTAAAAATCTTTTAACTTCAAAATAGGACTTTAGTTCTTCCTGCTATTGGAATGCTTTCAACTTCAGGTCTTAAATGATGCATGTGCATTAGTTATTTCACTCCTAAATACTTCAGTGAAGAGAGAATGTGAGTGGAGGTGAAATATTTCACATACTAGACACTATTTCAGGCTTTGATGTGATGACCTGGAAGCCGTGTTTCATTGTGGCTTGATATTATCATTTTATTCTTCTAGGGGTGTCGCTAGGAAACCATGAAAACATGGTTATGCAGCATCTTTCCCTATTGCAATTGTAGTAAGAGGTCAAGATAAAAACTAATCAAATTCTCCTGAGTGCCACCTTACTCTGGTCCTCTTATCTTGTGACCAGAAGAACTTAAGAGAATGTTAGCATCTCTGATACCTTGTTCTGCCCATAGTTTCCCTTTTTCTGTATGTTTATCTTACATTCCTTATCCTGCTGCCTCAATAGCTGTTAATGTTAAATGCTTCATAACCAAAAGTTAGAAAATTTAAAGTTGACACATAAAAATTCACTTCTATGTTATTTTAGTGGAACTCCCACTAAAAAGACATTCAGAGGAAATTTATTTTAAATTGAATGAATTATTTACCACATAGCACCATAGCACCAGCCATAGCACCAGCAAGAGTTCAAAATCATTTAGCCTCTACATGAATTTAGTGAATCCTCCTATTCCTTCAGTTGTTCTTTTTAGAAAGTCCATTGACTACTTGGCCCTTTTCACCGCTCTTACTTAGTTAAATCTGTTTGGGTATATAGCACACCAATTTTACTGTGACTCACAAAGCTTCTTAGAAAGGAATTTAAAACGAATAACCCTGCAGAATGACTTTTTCCTTTTCCTCTCCGTTGCACGTAGCTGATTGTATAGCAAATTATAACAACCAACTGGATAACAAACAAACAAATCTGATGCTCCCTGAGTCAACTGTTTATGGTGATGTGGACCTTAGTAACAAAATCAATGAGATGAAAACCTTCAATAGCCCAAATCTGAAGGACGGGCGTTTTGTCAATCCATCAGGGCAGCCCACCCCTTACGCCACCACCCAGCTCATCCAGGCAAATCTCAGCAACAACATGAACAACGGCAGCGGAGACTCCAGCGAGAAGCACTGGAAACCGCCCGGCTCGCAGAAACAGGAAGTGGCGCCGATTCAGTACAACATCATGGAGCAGAACAAACTGAACAAAGGTGAAGAGCTTCGCGCTGATCCTCGCGCTTTTCTGTGCGGATGTTCTTAATCCTCCCGTGCCAGCCATGGAGCCTTGTCTGGGGCCGGCGGGGAGAAGCTCTCCTTTTGTTACCCAGAATTCCTCATTTCTTTGGTTTCAACATTTCCAGTGTCAAAGAGTTAATTAGCACAACAATGACCTTGGAAAATTGATTTTATAATAATATATAAGTATTTTCAAATGGTTTGGAGATTAATTTAAATTTAATAGTAAGTGAGGGATTGCTCGGGACATACAATCTTTTATTCATAAGGCAGATGGGCAACCGTCACAATACCGCACATTTTCAATAAATAGACTCTCCTATTCTTTCCACTTGAGGATGGAAGATAATTGCTTTACATGGTCCTATAAACGAATGGCATTTTATATCAAACTGAAGAAAAATAATTAAATTAAACTTGAACTTGAGAGGTGGTTCAATTTGTTGTATCTCTCCTACCTCGTGTGATTACTAAGACGGCTATAATGTATAATTTTAGAACCTAAATTTCAGTGGTTGACCTGATTGAAGTCTGTCAGTAAAGAACCTAAAATAAATTGAGTTTCATATTAACTTGAATCAGAAGTATAGTATTGTGTAGCCTAAGGGAATGTCTCCATATTGTAATATGTCTGAGTTAGAAAAGAGAGGTATTGGATTTCTTTGCGGCTCTTCGGGCTACTGTTTTAATAATATGATTTGCAAAGTTAAACCTATAGGAAAAAAGCGAGATTGCTCTCATTTAAATAGATGGAGCAGTGTTGTGCAAATATCAAGGTGAAGAAAGCATTTTATCACAGTTAGTGCCAGATATATTTTCCAAAGTCTTGAGTTGAGAATTTTTTTCTCAGAAATAAAACATATTATGCCTGCTAATTACTAAAGTATAATTTTAATATTACACTTAATTAAATTTATAATATATGTTTTAAATCTGGTAATAAAGGCATCCAACCTTTTCTTAGGTTTAAGAAAGCATTTGACTGGTATAATAACCCAATTTAGTAAATATTTATTGAGACTCCTCATAAGTTTATAACAAAGACAAAGATAAAAAAGACACTTTCTGAGAGGAGTTGATTGTGAGGATTCAAACTACTAGTACATTATTTCTCCATAGAGTATAGTTTTGCCCTAGACCTTGGAAAGCTCTGACTGTCCTCTGTACAAATACTTCAGAACTCTGATTTGTTGTTCATACCACTGGAAAGCAGACTTGGCATGTCAGAACTTAGGAAAGACCCTGGAAAGTGATTGTATGGGCAGTATGTGGGATTCGAGCGTATTCCAGTGCAGAGTTTATCTTCTCAGTTTTCACTTTTGCCTAAATAAGCAAAAGCATTTCTACAACAAATATGTGTGTTTCATTTTCTTATCAGGGACACACTTTTATTAGATATAATATTGCTGACAACTTTCAGTTTTATTTGTATTGATTATAATTTATGTTTCATGATTTTCAGGCATGATATTTCCTTACCTCATTGTTTCAAATTATTACATATTATATATAGTATATATATATATAGTAACGGGATTGAAACCAGGACCTTGTGCGTGCTAAGAATGTGTCTTACAATTATGCTATCTGCCCGTTTCCTGTTACTTAATGCTAAATACAAATCCTTTTATATGCTGACAGTTGACTATAAAGATAAGAGATATACATGAAAATAAATAAAACAGAAATGTAAATAAAACAGATGTGAAATAATTTAAAAGAAGAAAAATAAATGTTTAATTCTTTTTCTTCTGAAATGTCTAGATTATCGAGCAAATGACACAGTCCCTCCAACAATCCCGTACAACCAGTCGTATGACCAGAACACAGGAGGCTCCTACAATAGTTCAGACCGGGGCAGCAGCACGTCTGGTGAGTGAGAGAGCTGAAGAAGATGGTACATCCCCTGACTATGAGTTGCGTGTTCATATTTAGATGTCACATACAATCTTGTTGAAAATCTTGACTCTGACCTGCGTTTTGTCTCTGCAGTTTTAGGGATTATCCATTCAAGCAAACCATTTTATATTTAGCTTGGGCAAAATACAAAGCATTTCTCCCATTGTTAATGAGCTTTTGGAAAATCAAAAATACGAGCTAATCTTTAAAGACAATTAAAACTTCCTTTTCTTCCTTACCCAAAATATAACTAAAAATGAGGCACATGAAGCTAATCTGATAAATACGGTACCACTTGAAACTAAACCCAGAAAGTACAGATTATCTGAGTTCACTTAAGCATAACAGAAGGTGGAGAGGCAACAACCTGAGATCTAGGTGCAATAGAAGCTTGTCTGTTTATAATCCCTTTGTCATCCCTCCGTTCCCGATTAGAAACCTCATAAGCAACTTCACAACCTCAATTACTCCATTACTCAGAAGCCACATTAAGGCTCTTCCCTGTGGTCTTCATGCTAGTGCAGCTGTTTGCCAGCTGTTTTCCTGATGGAGTTTGCAGATGGGAACTTGCTGGTACTTAAGCCCTGCTTTTCTAATTAAAGGGGGTTGGCTGACTGTTTAACCAACATGTGGCAGCTCACACCACAGAAAGTGAACCGACTGACCTTGAGTCAGGCACGCTCCTCCAGGAGAGGGTAGAAACGGCACCTTCCAGAAACTGGATTAGAAGGGTTGTTAGGGTTTTTAGCCATGTCTGTACAGCCTCCTTCTTTTGTAATAAACATCACATTTTCATTTTTGTGTCTTCATTTTCTAGCCATTATGGAGTTCCAAAATGGCCTTTACTTTTTGCTTTTTCTCTGCTTTCATACTACATTCGATTTTTTAACAATTAAAATATAATTGAATGATTTCTTAAATTAAGTAAACTCTAAGTGAAAGATTTTAAGTATCTGTTTTGGGGAAGCCCATGTAAAATATTTAATGGTTATCTTACAGCACGGTGTCTTTGAATTCTTAATCACTTAGAGAGCTATCGTATCTTAATGGAAAGAAATGATCTCAGATTATTATTTTTTAGTGAACTTCTCTGTTCCCAAGCTTGGATACTTGGAGTTGTGCTGTTTTATCTTTGGCTATTGTATAGCTATTTGGTAAAATATTGTCTACATGTGAAATCTTGTGATCAGTAGAGGTGAGGGCAAAGCAAGGAAATAAGGTGCAGGAGAGGTTTGTGACAAGTCTCTCCAGGCTGATGGGTTTGTTACAGCAGATGTGTATCAGGAAATCGAAAGAAAGATGTAGGGCATTGTCAAGTCGACAACACATGCATTGTAATTCTAACACAAGACAGTCAGCAGTGGAAGAGAGAGTAGAGATACATGGGCAATGGACTGACGGTTTGAGTCCATTCATAACAGCTGCCTCAGCCCACACTCAGTGAAGTAATACCAGGTCAGGAATGTCTGGCACAACAGACACGGCCATTTGAATGGAAATTCCCAAGTGACTTAATAAAAAATAAATTATCAAATAAACAAAGATCTGTTTCATTCACCATGTGACTGGTTGCTATTTTTTTTTTTTTTTTTACAAATAGACCAGGTTAATTCACTGATATTATGAAAGCATATGAAAACAGAATTATAAACTCATTGTCTATTTATATTGTACATATGACTCTAAACTGATATACTAAAGGGTAAGCATTTTAACCCAACTATCATTTGAACCAAAGGAGTTGCAGTGACTAAGTATAGAACTAACAGTATTTTATAAATATGATATATCTAAAATCAGAACATAGTTGCACTTCAATAACTGAGTTATTTCCAACTATGACAGATATTTAACATTATTTTGCTAAAAGTCATAATTTTGTAGAAAGAATAGCCGAGGATACTTTGGTTCCTTTTTTAAACACATTTTTTCTTTCTCTTTGTCATTAGTCATCTTAGTTCTTCTAGCAGTTATTTTCTTCTCTACTTACCTTTCTGGAGAAAACTAGTAATTTCATTGTGCCTAAAACATTTCAATGGACAAGTACAAATTATATATATTCAGTGATTTAATGCAACAGTGAAACTCTAATAGATCGTATCTGTATCGTATTGTATTTCAGGTTTCAGCAATTAAATAAAAGAAAGGCATGTCACAAAATATGTCTACGGCTCATTTGTTTTAGATGATAATCCATAATGCAATTAATTGCTGCCAGAAGATCACTATTAATAATGTGACTTATAAAATTCATTTATGGTTTTATTGCTTTTTTGCTATGCATTTTTTCAGTTAAGCTTGGTGATACTTTGCTTAATTTCACAAAATCGTATTTAAACTTAATGAGGAAAACTGTGTGGGGCTCAGTATAAATATATGAATTATAAGATCATATTTGCAGAAAATGACTCACAGATAATATAAAACTTTTAAAGGGTAGAAATAAAAGGTTCATGTTTTAATTTTTTCCCCTAGGGAGTCAGGGGCATAAGAAAGGTGCCCGAACACCCAAAGTGCCGAAGCAGGGAGGTATGAACTGGGCGGACCTGCTTCCTCCTCCCCCGGCCCATCCCCCTCCACACAGCACCAGTGAGGACTACAGTATTTCTGTAGATGAAAGGTAAGGACATGGGCACATGTAAGTGATGCAGTATGATCACTACTGAAACACATAAGAGCAGCTGCTAACCTGGATTGCTGCAGAGAAACTGATTACAGAGTTCTACAGTTATCTCCATATGAAACAGTGTTGGCTCAGAAGGACTTAACTATCCCTCCCAAAACTGCCCAAGAAAGCCCTTGGAGTTTTCTTCACAACTGAAAGTTACACAGATGTAAACACATAATACTCTTGCATCTATAACCATATAGAGAAGCTCATGTGTACCTATGATTACAGATGATTGTGGGATTTTCAAAAACAGTCAGACGTTCATACAGTTGTTTCCATCAGTGCTGAACCATAAAATTATCACACAGTAGGAAATTCCAGTTTACTGTTCTATTTTGGATCTTTTCCATATTGACATATGTCTAGATATACCAATACTTACTACTATGTTACCGTTACCTTCAGTATTAAGTGCAGTAATATGCTGTAGAGATTTGCTACCTAGGAACAATGACTGTCACTCATCCTAAGTGTGTAAGGGACTGTACCATCCATGTTTGTATAAGTAAACTGTGACATCCACACAACCATTAAATCTCTTCCAAATGAGTCATCTACTCTGCCTGTAAGCGAAGCATGACTATTAGAACTTCTTCTGCACACTTAAATTTTTACAATATAATCTTGTGGGATTTTGCTTCATCTATGGTATCTTGATCACTATTTCTGATAGATATTACATTACAAAAAATTTTTGTAGTAATTCAAACTTCCTTGAAGTTTTTTTTTCCTAAAAGGATTTAACAAGTAAAAATGAGCTATATGACACAAATTTGAAAGTTAATATCCTTTACAACCTATGTAACTAATCTCCAGAAGTGCATAACAGTAGGGACACTCACTACTAGTAGGGACAAAGAAGGAGAACTCACTTGATTAAGGAATTAACAACAAAAAGGAAAAGAAAGTCTAACAACTCATTCTTCAACGGCTGCTGTGAAGGTGGAACTCAGTTCTTCCCCTCTTGACAAAACAGCCAAGCATTTTACAGTTCCAGTCACACTCAGAAAGAGCCTCTGTTTTGTTTCACAATCATGTTAATAAAATGTATTCTCAAGTAAAATTGTTGTACTAAAATATTTACAGGAAATTTTTCTTATCCAGAAGATTTGCATTTTATAAAGTTCATGTGAACATTAAATTAGTCAATATCAAACTATTATTGACAGAGCCAGCCATCACCTGTTGGACAGTCCCTGAATGGGGAGTGGGGATTGAGGAAAAAAAAAAAAAAGACAAGAGACAGAGTTGGGAGGGCACCCAGCAATGCTGAGAGCTGAGTTCTCACTGCCTCTTGGCCTTTTATACAGCAAGCATAACAGAGTATCTTAACAGTAACTTGCTCATGTCTACTTCTTTTTACTGTCCACCTTTTGGTTAATTCTTGTTTTTGGTCAGTATTCAGCAAAAGGTAAACATCTGCTGTAAACAGAACTTGTTGATATGTTATCTTTACAGTGGAGGTTACAAGTCAGCTTTGCATATTGCTCTCCACATATTATACTAAGGGAAATGCGTGTGTAGGTTTTTTTAAGCCTTGGGTCACAGCATTTGTGTCAGTTCATAAACTTGTGGAATGTCTGTTGTGTTGAAAGGCACTTTAACATGAGTTTTTCACCAACATGAAACTCAGAGCCAGTAGCACTCTGTCATTTTTTTTAAAAATACATCTGTTTAAGATGTGTTTTCTCTAACATATCCTTCTTATGTGTAGGAGCAAGAGACAGCACTTCCTTTGAGTTCAATTTTAAGCAGGGAAATTGCCATCATAAAGAAAAAAATTGAAATATGCTATTAAGTAAACTGTGTTAAAAGGACACTTGTTGACAGAGTGAGAGGGGATGTGAGGAAGTGGATGATGCCTCTTTTCGCCCACCTGAGAACACGTGTATCAGGTGGTTCACATTGTTGGCCCTTATGTGCCTCTGAGAATAACTATGAAGGTGTTACGGTTGCTGATTTTGAAGTTGAGAACAAGTTTTACTGAGTCAGTGAATTTGAAAATATGGAATCTTTAAGTAATGCAGTTTGGCTGAATTCTTAAAGTGTATGTTCCAGTCTATTTTAGTACTTATTACTATTTTAGTTCACAGAAAAATGATTAAAATGAAATAATGTACATGGGTTAAAAGAACTACAAAAGAAGTGTGATCACAGCAAAAGATTGATTTTAATGGGGAAGGGTGGACTTGATCTGTGGGTAATTGTTTCTGACATGGACACATGAGACATTTCTCAATTAAGAGAAGGCACTTTGCAGACCCTGGGACCACACAGAACTGTGCACTCTTGGGGGTGAGGGGGGAGTAATGTGAAACACGTGGCAGAGAGTGAGGAAGCCAGGAAGCAAATGTGAGGCAGCCCAGGCAGACATGTGAATGCCATGCTGTAGTTTTTGCATGTTGCTCTCTGGAGCAAATGAATGACCTGAGAGTGATGTGAATTGTAGCAAAGTAATTTGGGAAACTGTGGATAGTGAAGGAAGAAGAGACTAGTGGCAAAGAGGCCAAATGAAAGGTTATTGCAGTAGCTTATGAAACAAAAACAAAGGAGTCATTTCTGGATAGTTTTTAATAAACAGAATAGACACGACCTTGGTACGGCTTGGTGGAAAAGAGGAAAACAAATTCTCTGTGAGATGTTTTTAGTCTAGATGAGTGAATTGCTAGGCTGCTCCCTAAGAAAGGAAACAGGAAAGAGCGACAACGTGAAATAGCAGAATGAGGAAAGTAAAAGAAGATACAAAGTAATCATATTAGTTGAGCCTCAACTAAACTAAGATAAACAAGAACGATAGTAGAGGGCCAGGGATTTATTTCATTGGTTCTGGTGCCTGCCTTGTGAGCACAAGGGCCTGGGTTCGATCCCCGGTAACCACATACAACAATGCCGGGCGTGCAGACTCATACCCACCAACAATCAGTACCGCACACCACAGTGTTGGATGTGGTGGATCATGCCTGTCTTCTCAGCATTTTGGAGGCAGAGGCAGGAGGATTGCTGTGAGTTTGAGACTGAGCTTAGGGATACACTGAACTAGAAATGTGAGACCCTGTCTCATTAAAAATAAATAAAATAAATAAATAAATAAAGATGGTAGAAACTGAGTAAAAGAGAGAGGTAAGGACAGCACAATTTATATACGAGGTATGTCACTCCCATTCTCTTGGTATCATTTACCTACATTAAAATAAAAGAGAAAATCAAGAATCTGAACATTTCCTAGATTTTTCCCAGTTTGCCCACAGCTCCAGCAGAGGACTGGAAGGAAACATTGTTAAAAGCATTGCATTTCTCACTCGCCATCCCAAAGACAAACCAACTAGTTCATTTCATGCTCAACTGAATAAATAGTGATCTCCTATCATTTCAGGGGTTTACTGGACTAAGTTAGTCAGTGTCCAATATCAGGATCTACAGAACAATTTTTGTTGCTTTTTAGTTTCTGCTTCCCCTACCCCGAGTACTGGGGATGGAACTCAGGCCCTGGTGCTTGCACGGTAAGTGCAGTACAACTTGAGCTAAATCCTCAGCCTTTAGAGAGGAATGTTTCTCAGTGCATAATGTATATCACCTTATCTTCAGACAGTCTAAAATACCATCTTGGTGTCTTCCTCAAGGGCGCTTGGTGAACTGGAAAGACAGAATCTACCAAGTGCGTTTGAGAAGTGCTGAGTTCAAGCATATTAAATGGACTTCTTTATTTTGTGACTTCTCAGCTTCTCTAATATGATGTTATAATTTCTTAAAGAAATTATGAGACTGTACTAATTCACAGACATCTATGACAGTGAACTTTTAAAAACAGTATCTCCTTAATAAAAGCCAAAAACTTCAGTCTTTAAAAATAATTCAAAGTTGATAAATACTAATAATTTATTTGGATAAACATAAGTAATTCTAGATGTTCTTAATTCACTATAGCTATGACCAAGAAATGCCATGTCCAGTACCACCAGCAAGGATGTATTTGCAGCAAGATGAGTTAGAAGAGGAGGAGGATGAAAGAGGCCCCACACCCCCTGTGCGGGGTGCTGCCTCCTCTCCAGCAGCCGTGTCCTACAGCCATCAGTCCACTGCCACTCTGACCCCTTCCCCGCAGGAAGAGCTCCAGCCCATGCTGCAGGACTGCCCAGAGGAGATTGGTCATATGCAGCATCAACCAGACAGGAGGTAAATAGCTCTTCAGCTACCTTTACTTAGAAATCAAATCATTTCCCAGCTTTGTTGGCATTTATTGAATCCTATGGAGTAGTTTTCAAATCTCATGAGCACTTTCTTGGAGTAGCATCCCACAGTAATCTCAGATAATGAATGTATCAGGTAAAATTGTTGACTGTCACAGTAGATTAATGGATCTCAGTGAACTTACAGCCATAAAATAATGTGCATTAACCTTCACCCACTTAGATAATTACATTCATAAAAACATGGTTTGCTAATACCTTAACAGGTTATTGGTGGTGGATGTTTTTGTACTTTAATTTTTCTTTTGCATGGATAAGGTCCTCCGTGGGTCTATGGAAAAGAGATTCACTCATCTTTTGAAATTAAATCTATATAAGAATTTCTCATAGCCATAATATCATAGAAGAGTAATGTTGGTATGTTCATTTTATGTTGACCTCAGATCTCATTATTTTGGTTTAGATGTTAGGTTGGAATCCTTTTATCAAGATAACTAACCAGTGTGTGTGTGTGTGTGTGTGTGTGTGTGTGTGTGTGTGTGTGTGATTTCTGGAAATGCTTTATTTTATTTTTTTATATGTTTGTAGTGCATGAAGTTTACATTTATTTTAGGTAGTAGGTACACGCAGTTGAAATATTTCGAATCTTTTTATTCCCCGTCCTGTCCTCTCTCACCTCACTCTCTCTGTCCCTCTTTTCCCTATTTTCATTTTTTAAATTCATGTCTGCAACCTACAACACTTATATTCGTGGTGAATATTTGGTACTTGTACAAAATGCATCTTAAACCTGTATATTGAGCATCACCAAGCATCACATTTTTGTTATATACAGTGACTACTTGTCATTTATACAGCATGAAACCTATTACTGTATCATGTTAGCTCTCCTCTCATTCTTGATGACTTTGTTTTGGACTATTTTATTGTCCTTGGCACATTATGTTTTAAATCTATTGCTTTTCATATTCCCAATATAATTTAAAACTGAGCATTTTATTTGCCTCAGAAAATTTTCATTCAGTGTTCTTGAATGAATCATGAATTCTGGTCTATGCTGCTTGAATTTTACTCTGTAGATTAAAACAGAATCTGCGATGTTTACTATTCATTCTGTCATTAACAAGTTATTTCCACATACAAATTATGTACTCTCTAAAAAAGGGAGTTGTTAAACCTTCTTGTGTATGACAAGGAGGAAGTGATATTGCCTTCTATTTAATTTCAATAGTATTAACTCTTGGCATTCATGAAGCTTGAGAACAAACAAGCCATCTTTTTTCCCTGTAAAGTTGACAAACCACCTTTGCTAATTCTTCTGAGAGTCAGCTGAGAGATCCTCAGAGATTGTTCAGCCTGAGACACTTCGGTGTTCTTCTTTTAATTCTCGAAATGTGCCTGTTTGCGCATCAGCCCTCACTGCCAGGGACACCGGATGTCTTCTGCCTAGTGTGCATTCTTTTGTCTTCTCCATACATTCCTTTCCCCTTTTTGTTCATTCAGCACTTCCTTCGCACTCCCACTTTCCGTCTTCCCCTCTGGTCACTGGTCTCCTCCTACTGAAAGCTTTTAACTCCTTCCACCGTGGTAATTTCCACTCACATGCTGCCCCTTCACTCCTGATTTCTTGGCTTCAATCAGTTGGCTGAAAGAAGTCTCATTTAAAGGAGAAATCTAAAAGCTTCTCAATCAGTAGCTTCTGCAGTGTTGGCAATTTTATAGTGTTGTGAGAATCAACTGAGATAATGTATGTTAAATATTTGAGGCAGGGTAAGTATTAAACAGATAACATTTCCCTTCTCTACTTCTCCTGATGACTGAGCTGTAATGTGTATTCTGATGACTGTCACAGTTGTCTAGTTGACCCAGGCTGTTTTCCTGAGTGTCCAGTGATATTTTTACTTGGACATCTCCACAGGTCCAAGTCCAAATTCATCATTTTTGCAGTGAACTTTTCAAACTTGCTCCTCATCCTACTTTAATGTCTATCTTATCTAGAATTATCAGCAGTTATTTATTTGGCTATACATTTACACATGAAATAAACCAAGAGAGAAGCAAAAAAGATTAAAAACCTTTGTTATGTTGCAGTCACCTAATTCTAACATTGAATTTCTTCAGTCATCTTTATATGATCTCATAAATTAAGCTATTTACCACATACTTTTTAGCTATTTTTTCTTAATTGAAATCTTTATTGGTACATTGCAAATACACATCATGATTGCACTCAACAATGAGAATTTGTTTCAATATACCACATACTTTTTAATGCTTACTCCGTATACCACTTGCTTTTGTGATTTTATTTCTAGTTGCAGATATATTGTTGACATGATCTCCATTTTGCTTCTCTCTTTTTATGTCCATCCCCATTTTTTCTCTGCATATAGAAATCTGCATATATGTCCCTCTCTAAGATAAGTTCTACTGTTTATCCAACATTCAAAACCTTTCTCTATCCTTCCGCTTTTTTCACTTACCATATCCTCTCTTCCTTACTGTCTCTTTCCCCAGAATTTATCTTGAATTTACCAAAAACCTGATCTTACACGGAGTTTTTGATTGCCTGGCAAGAAATTCTCATTTTTTCCAAGTCCTGCTCAACTGTCACTCCCTCTGTTTAGCTTTCCTCTGGTTGCCTGGCAAAAATCACCTGCCTGCAGTCCAGTCTTCACAAGGCTCTTCACACCTCTGGGCTCATGATAACAAGCTTTCATGTGGCATTTGCCACTTGCATCTGTCTCTTCATTTAAATTTAAAGCTCTTTGAGACAGAACTCCTATTTGACCCATTTATTTTTTATTCTACAGAGTTTTAGTCAGTATCTGATGACTGGAATCTGATACTACAGTGAGATTTGGAAATCACCTGCTTTCTACTATTTTAGGTTATAGACAGTTGTATAAACCCAAAGAGGACATATATAATCAAAAACATGTGTTAAATACCTGCACTTACAAGTTGAGTATATGTAGTCTATCAAAAAATTTTGTCTATAAACATTTTCATGATCATAATAAACTGATAAAAAGTTGACAATAGCTTATTAAAATTTGAAAAACCTCTTAATGCATTTTTCAGTGAATGTGTATTTCATATGCACCATATTATTACAGAGGCATTTAAAAGTTCTGATGTAGAAAATGAAAATAGTGTAGGAAAGTCACTGTTAGATACCAAGGGGAAATCCTTTTAGCCATTTCTCTCTACATATTCCTGCATTACTTTGAACTTGTGATATGACACAAGCAACATTTTTCTTGATAACGTAAAATATGGAGCTGTGTGTAAAACATATACATAACTTCCATAACACATCCTGCAATGTGAACATGTAAATGGTTCTGTCTTTTTGATCCCAGATGCAATGTTGACTTCTCATGTACAGTTCTAGTTTTGTTTCTCTTCATAATTTTTGTCTTTATGGATGCACATACGCAGTACATAATGATCACATTTATGACAGGGAGCTGGTAGATGTACATCTTAATTATTTTTATGTCCCTTTCCCCAGCCTTACCCTCCAACCCAAGGCTCTTTTCTATCCCTGTATCTATTCAAATATCCACCTCATCAATAGATGACTTCTCTTTCTCGTCATTCTACCACTTCCATAATGAGGTATTCACTAGAGATAGATAGCTATTTCTCTACAGATCTCATTCTAGAGCTCCAGGGTCATATATCCAAGTACTGATTCCTGCAAAATTTTACTACTCAAGTATCACTCTGAGTGATACACATATCTCCATCCACAAATGCACTCTCCTTATTCTGACAGCTATTTTCTCCTACTTCATGAGAGTAATGTTCTGCTAAGTGGTTTTGTTGCCTGTAGCCTTTCCCCTTTTTCAATCTAAGTTCTCACTGCAGAATATATAGAGGCACTTTCCTAAAGTGTAGCGCTGATCAAGTCTGTCTGCTGCTTAAAAATCTCTCAATGGCTTCATTTCCTTTAAAATAAAGGCAAGATTCCTTAACGTAGCAATCAAGACTCTGTGCGGTGACTTCTGCATGCCTCCTTCTGACCCACTCTTGTGCCCTCATCACTGCTTGTATTTTCTTCACTCTTATGTTTATCCAGTTTCTAGAGTGAGCACAATTCTTGCTCACTTCCACAGCAAGAGAAGAAAGACTCTCACCATGATAGTCATTTGTTTTGCCTATTTTTAGGCAAAAATGAAGTTTCTAGTATTCATTAGGGCTGGGGATTTAGCTCAGTGGTTCTGGTGCCTGCCTTGTAAGTGCAGGGTCCCAAGTTCAATCCCCTGGAAGGAAAGAAAGAAAGAAAGACAGACAGACAGACAGACAGATGGACAGAAAGAAAGAAAAGAAAAGAAAGAAATGAAGGAAGAAAGTATTTTTAGAATACATGAAGTTCATCTTCCTTGAAACAACATTATCTCCCCATTTGTGGCTCAGCCCTACATGTTTTTAGATTAAATATCAGACCCTTTCCCCCCACTTTCCTCTTTCCTGACTCTGGTGGAGGTGTGTGCCCTGGCTCTGTAATGGTAGCCACTTGATATTACTGCCTTCTCCCTGCGTCTTTAATTAGCTGCTTGCCTCCTCTACTGGACTACAAGTCTCTCCTCACTAGAGTCGTATCCCTTTACAAGCTGAATTCCTAATACACTTACTGAATTCCTGTTTTCTCTGCTGTCTAACAAACTTATTTTCAAACTTGGCGGCCTAAAACACTAAAACAACCATTGTATTTTATTCCCAATCCCACAAATCACAGATTCTGTAGGAATTTAGCTGAGTCATTTGTTTCCAATCCCTAGGGCTATAGCTAAGTCACTTCAGGTGGAAGGTCTCCTTCCTAATTAGTTTATTCCCTCACGTGTGTGGTGCCTGTGGTCCTTGGCTTCTCTGTCTCTACAGAGTCTATCCTCCAGGGTTTTTTTGTAATATAGACAGGTTACATATGATATTAGTGGGAGAGAAAGAAAGTAAGAAGGCAATGGGAAATTACATATCGTGTCTTTTTACAAACTGGATAATAGTTAACCACACAAAGAACTGAGTCTACTGTAGTATTAGAAAAAAAAATCTAAAGATTCCAATTTAAAAAAAAAAGGAAGAAAAAAGGCTCAAAGATACTCATTTCCCCCTTTTGTTTTTTTTCCCAGTAAGTGATATTGTGTGAACGGTACACACACCTTCTTTCACTAATTTATGGACTCACATCTTTTTCTCTTGAACGTGTTTATGATGCGTAGTCTTTGCAGGAGCCTAGAGTGTTACAAGTTGCAGTTCCAAACTGTACATCATTTCAGAAGATGATGAAACGCCATAGAGAGAGGAATCTAGAGGGCTGAGATTCATTTATGATGAGTCCCACTTGAGTGTAGTATCTTGAAAATAGCTTATTTTTGTTTTCAAATAAAATGTATTACATATTTCAGGCTGTATATGTTTATCACACATTCTCTGTGCTGTTGGTAGTTACAGATGGTTTGCATAAATCTTTCTGTCTTCATTATTTACACAGAGTGGTAGTAGTTAAAAGTAGCTCTTGTTTAACATTAGGATATTTTTGCTCTGCAGAATCTGAATTATCTGAACATAACAATACTGGCATCCTTTCATAGCAAAGCTGCCCATTCTATTCCCTTTATTGGTGGTCAAAATAGATTTTTTGGTGCTAAAAAGTTTTGCATGTCTTTACAAAGAGAAGCTTTTGGTACTGTGGATGTACATGGTGACAAAGGCTGTAAATTAACTTTTAAGTATGGTATTTTATTGCATTCCAAATTAAACAATGGTTTTCCTTGTGTGTGTACAGCACTCCTCACACTGAAACAATTATCCACTTTAATGTCTTAAATAACTTCAGCTTTGACACATTTTTCATATTTCTTCTACTGCCACACACAGGCACATTAAAACCACCCAGAAATAGAAAATAATGCATCATATTAAAGAACTCTGTGTGTATATATACATATACACAGGATGTGTAATAATTCATACTTATCATTAATAATATGCTTATACACAATATAACTATATATATAGCATATCTAAACTTCATACACACCGAATATATATATATATATATATATATATATATATATATAATATATTCTCTATATAGTATCCTGTTTTAATTTCTTGGATTTCCAAATGCATGTACTTGTGTAACACTTCTTACTATAAATACATGTGTGTGAGTGTGTGTGTGTTTGTGTGTGCATATTCATAGAAAGGTCATGCTCTTGGATATGAAATTTGGGTTTAAGTTCTGCATTTAATATATATCATTTGTAAGAACTTTTGTATGATCTTAATTCTTCTGAATTTCCCTATTCTCATTGTAAATAATAATTTTTAAATCTCAGAAAATTTTACAAATTGAACAAACATTATAAAATGTTTAGCTAGTGCTTAATAATTAATTGTAGTGTTTCCATAATCATTTATCTCCCAGTTTTTCTGTTGTACAAAAAATGAGGTTTTTTGAGAAAATGTGAAAAATATATTTCTCAAAGAATTTGCTATGCTTACCTAGAAGTGTTGCTCTGTTGATTTTTTCCCTCTGTATCATAGACCACTTCAATGGGCCCTGTATGGTTCCCAACTGAGTTAGCTTTTGACCAGGACATTCATTTTTTTTTTTTTGCTTGTTTTAATTTGTACCCAGTCTAGTGAACTTAAACTCTAACCATGCATTCTAGAGATCCTCTACAGGACACTCCTCCATGACTATGTTGGCATGAAATAAGGGTATATGTTCTGTTTTAAGCTCCTTTTTCTTCTTTTATCTTCTGGCGGTACAGGACAGAAGAGAGATTTTTTTTTAAAAGAAAGAATAGATGCAAAGCCTCCCTTCTCCATGGCTAGGAGCATTATTCTGTCTTCTCTTACTCTATGTTTGTCTCAAAAGTAGTGAAAGACTCCTTCCTGAGAAGCATCTCTATATGTTTATGGTTCTTAGATGATTTCCCTTCTTCCTCAATGGATTTCCTGGTCAGAACACATTTGTCTTAGCCGTGCACACTGCAGTAGTTACCAGGTACCCATAGATCCTAATCTCAGTGACATTGCTCCTCAGGCCAACAGACTCATGTGGAATTTATCCTCTCTAAATAAAAGATTGCAGAATTTGATGAAGTCTTATCATGGTCATCCTACCTGGAAGTTCCTCACTGTGACAAATCTAAGCAAGGTTAAAGACGCCAAAAAGAGACTGTTAAGCAAGCCATGGACCAAGCAGTGTCCACTGAGAAAAGGATTCTGGCAAGCCTGACTCTGGTTTAGGAGCTGTTCTCTTGACATTCTTCTACTCTTGCAGGGATGACTTCTTTCCACAACTTCACTTCCTGCTCAAGCTCAAATGCTCTCTACTGATTCAGTCATTGTAATTACTGTGGGTGATGGTGGTGAATAGTACTAGTGATGTTCTCTTTAAGTTCAGGATCATTAAGCCAGTTATTGGCAACTGCAAGATTAGTTGTGGGTGCTACTTCAATTTGTACTTATCTTTGTTCTTTTCACTAATTGTGGGACATTACAAAAAAATGCCTTTAAGAAAACTGTTACACAGCTGATAGAATACTAGTAAAAGCAATGGAGTTTAAAATAGCTAACAGCTGGTAGTTAAATGTAAATGTGTAAACCAGAGAAAAAAGGCTCATAGGTCTGATATATTATTTAATTAAAGTTTAATAACATCTAAAATAAAATAGTGTCATATGCTGAATGTGTATTGCTCAGTCCTATGAAGTGTTATATTGTGTATAGTCAGGGTGAATGACTTCATTTGTATGAAATAGTAGGAGCTATAGTAGAGGAAGAGAAAAGGAACAGATATAAATGAAGCAAATTTTTTTAATCTTGATGTCTGTTGCCTTTGGTAATAATATGATAATTTTGGAGACTCTAGCACAGAGGCATAGGTATGCATTTCCAAAGTAATTGTTCCTTTTTCTTTTTTGGCTGAACATAATTCAAAAGATAAAAATAAGTAGACTTAAGTGGTTGAACATATTGTTAGTCAACATTAGTAACATATAGGCTAGGACAGCCCCTGACTGGGAGGTATATAAAATTCAAAATGAATCCAAATTAGAAATACTCTAATTTACAGGTTCCTCCTCATAGCAAATCAGAGGGACAGAACCAAAGATCAAGTCAGTGTGCTTGTAAACTGGTTGGCTATTCACTGTTTTGTGTCTTACTCAATAACCTGATCTGTCCCTACTTCTTCATCCTGCAGGCGGCAACCTGTGAGTCCTCCACCACCACCTCGGCCGATCTCTCCACCACACACCTACGGCTACATTTCAGGACCCCTAGTCTCAGATATGGATACAGATGCACCAGAAGAGGAAGAAGATGAAGCCGACATGGAAGTTGCTAAGATGCAAACCAGAAGGCTCTTGTTACGTGGGCTGGAGCAGACCCCTGCCTCAAGTGTTGGGGACCTCGAGAGCTCTGTGACGGGGTCCATGATCAATGGCTGGGGTTCGGCATCGGAGGAGGACAACATTTCCAGTGGCCGCTCCAGTGTGAGTTCTTCTGATGGCTCCTTCTTCACTGATGCTGATTTTGCCCAGGCTGTAGCAGCTGCGGCTGAGTATGCTGGTCTGAAAGTGGCGAGACGTCAGATGCAGGACGCTGCAGGTGAGTCACTCTGTCCACACAGGGCTGGACAGGAAAACTCAGTTTGTTGCTATTAGGGCTGATTATCTCCTATAAACTATGTACTATGTGAAATAAAGTTATTAGTGAATAAAGAACCTGAAGTCTGAGAACGGGGCCTAGTTGGGTTATTTCCTTTTTCTTCATAAGAATTTGAGTATATATTTTACTCTCCTTTAATAAATCTCATGTAGGGCTGGGGATTTAGCTCAATGGTTCCAGCGACTATCTTGCAAGTGCAAGAACCTGTGTTCGATCCCCGGTAACCACATACCATACTGGGCGTGGAGACACACCCCAGCAGCAATCAGTACCACATACCACAGTGCCGGGCGTGGTGGCTCATGCCTGTAATCCCAGCACTCGGGAGGTAGAGGCAGGAGGATTGCTGTGATGTGAGTTTGAGGCTGAGCTCAGGGCCAGCCTGAACCACAAAGTGAGACCCTATCTCAATAAATAAATAAATAAATAAATAAATAAATCTCATGTAACATGAGTGATAAGAATTTATCTAACATGTCTTCATTTAATCCAGAAAGTAACAATGATAAAATATATTGTTAATTCCCTTATTCTTTTTAGTTAGAAATTCTGTAGGAGAAATAGATAAGAATTTAGGTTGAATCCTCAGCCATTGGAAAATGGGATATTTCCCCTTAAGCAGCATTTACTTCATGTCTTCCCAAGCTAGAATATTTATTTAAATGGAAGGTTTAAATATGCTAGTAATCTACATATATTCTCAGGCATAAATGTTTTACATTTTTAACCTAATAATTGAGAGATAAATTGATCCAGATGTATATTATATTTTTTATCTGTTGCCCTATTTCATTGCTATTAGTCCATTTTTGTAAGTAAAACAAAATAAGAGGATAGCAAAAGTTGCTATTGTGTGTGCATTATTATCGTCAAGGTAGTTACACAGAGTACAAGACAAAAACCAAAATGCTTCTTATAAAAAAATGCAATAAACTAATAACAACACAAAACTACTTCCCAATGATCTAAGAAAATTAGTTATGTAAATTAAACAAATTAGCATATGTACTAAAATATTTTGAAACAATGAAATATGTAATTTACAGAACTATTTGAGCTTTTCCCTGCTGTTTTTTTAGTGAACACAAGATCAGTCTTACATTTTTACATATAGAAAGTAAATAGTATAAGAAAGAAAATAATTTAAGTTTAAAACATTTATCTCATGACTTTCATTTGTGTAGAATGAATATATGAATACATATAAATACATTCATATCATAGTATGTGTATGTGTGTATTTCTGCTAGCTGATAAAATATAGGTAATAGAGTAAAAAAAAATATGATCATGAAAAAAGATTTACCTCCAAAAAATAAAAGACGGTCACAACAAATCAAATTGATGTTTTATTGTCTTATTTTTATACTTTGTTACCACATTGCTAGTTTTCTAAATTCTATTAAACTATTTCATTAGTTATTATTTTTATCAGTATGAAATATATTCAAATAAAATTTGATTCTTACCATAAATTCATCTCTATAAATTATTTATCAAGAATTTTATTATTATTGAAAATATGGTTATTTTAGTCAGATCTGTATTTAATGAAATTCTGCCAAAATTATCTCCAGGAGCTACTGAATGTAGTAAAATATAGAAACTTAATTATATTTCTTAATAAATAAATAAAATCTAATTTTATATAGTTTGTTTTCTCTAATTTTTAACCCCATCTAAAATATAAATCCATGACAGTAAGCATCTCAAGTCACTACTTTCAGATTGCATTAAGAGTATGTTTCAGTTCATTAAATCAACGAACATAGAAACAACACTGAAAATTCATCTGTAAAAGACCTTAGGCCTCAGAGTGCATGAGCAGTGGATGGCCTCATACAATAGAATGAATAATGGATTCCATCTCAGCTCTAATTTTCTGTTTTCATGGATATGTAACTTTAATTGTAATAGTCTCCATCATAGCTAAAGAGATTTCAGCTTAATATTTTATTGTATTGTAGTTGAGGGGCACTTCTGGTTTTCGTTTGGCTCATAATTATAATG
Organism: Petromus typicus; assembly: GCA_004026965.1. Lineage (NCBI taxonomy): Eukaryota > Metazoa > Chordata > Mammalia > Rodentia > Petromuridae > Petromus > Petromus typicus. The sequence continues at coordinate 48,799 of PVIR01006099.1, forward strand.
AACTAAACATGTATTGGCCTCTGCCTATTACAATGCTCTTTTCAGGAAATGATGGTGCTTATCATGTGACTTTCAGTTAATGCAAATGAATAATCCAATCACAATGCTTCTCACTTGGCTGCATTAATGTCTATTATTTAATGTGCTTTGGTTAGCATTTTTAGGTGTGTGGATTTCACTATATATAGCTGCTTCTTTGAATAGTCAAAAGATACATTGTCTGGTTCCCTTTGATATTTCTTCTGGTGCAATGGAATGTTCTGGATTTGTGACTGGAATTTCTAGACACTAAAAAAATGAAGGTCAATACAAGGTCAATAATTCCATTGTCTTTATGGATTAATTATACTGTGCTTGTTATAATACATCATCCTTGTACGAGACCCAGGGAATTTTAGAGCATTGAAATACATCATGTCTTATTAGTAAATTTAGTTCCCATGGTACCTGGGAATATTATTTCTTTAAAAGTGAATAATCAAATACTACCTTGGCCACCATTAGAACATAGTTGCCTTGGAGGTATGACTTTAAGGTTATAGAATTGCTGGCTATCTTAAGATAAAAAATGGATAAAAGTAACTGTTGGCTGGCCTAAATATATAAACGAGGTCAATTTCAGACCACCTAAAAAGAAACTACCTGAGAATGTTACTAAAATATTGGGTGTTTGCCATCAAAACCTACCATGAATGAATATTTAATTCAAACGTGTTTAATGCTTATGGTTCATACTTAAAACATGAATTTTTTAAGGACATTGACTTTTCCTCTTGAAAGTTGGATATATTATGTGAATATTTAATATTTTTGTTTAAAATATCATTTTTAAAATTATAACTTTTGAGACTCTTGAGAAAATAGTAGAAATGTTTTTATTTAGTAAACAGATATGAACATTAATTGAATACAAGTATTATAATTAAAGAAAACAGAGAAAAAAACAAGCCTGAGAAGGATTTTAGGGGATTTTCTCCTACCCTAGGCTTGTACAGTACAGTAAAAACAAGTCTATTTGCCAGATATCAGTAAAGCACTTTTTGAAATTAGTGAGGTTCCCAGCTTGAGCGTTTGGCTTGTGTTGTTCCCGTGATGGTTGAAGCTGTGGTGAGCCTGGCTCCGTTCTGTTTCCTCAGGCCGACGCCATTTTCATACCTCTCAGTGCCCCAGGCCCACAAGTCCCGTGTCTACAGACAGCAACATGAGCGCAGCCATGATACAGAAAGCCAGACCAGCTAAGAAACAAAAGCACCAGCCAGGACATCTGCGGCGAGAGGCCTACCCAGAGGGTAAGTCCATTGACTTAGCTGAAAACATCTATGAATCGCACTTATTTTCCTTGCCTAAGACTAGTAACTGCATTCACTGACATTAGGAATTGCACTACAAATCCACTGACGGTAAGCTTCATATTGTGGATAGGAATGATCTATTCCTATAGCCTGTGCAGCACCTTTAGTCATTTCTGTTTTCTAATAACCTAGTTCTTTGAGAAACCAAAACAATGTGTAGCTATCATATTTTTTGAAGTTTATTTTATAGTTTCAAACAAATGAATGAGACTATAGGTCAAGTGATAGCCCAAGATTACACCTCAGTCAGTCATTCATAAATCCTACAAAGTATCTCTCTTTTTCATGTTATTTTTTGTAAGATTGCAGTTAAACAAAAGAGAAGAAACTTGTTTGAATATTAACTCAAATCTTAGTGGCATCACAGGTGCTCTGTGCACTACAAAGCAGAGCGCAGCAGCCTCTTTCACGCCTTCACGCAGTTTCTGCCTTTAGAACCGGAAGCGCAAGCATTCCCCTGGGAGGCGGAAGTAACGCAAACACAAGATGTTGTCTCGAGAAGGCCTTTAATGAAAATGCCTCAGGTGTCCCAGCACTTATTAAACCACCACCTTCTCATTTTATAAAACACCCCATGGGCTTTGTGGGAATCCATGTAAGATAAATTCTCTTAGACTCCCCTACCTTGTCAGATTTTCTAAATTTGCTAACGCAACAGAGGAAGTGTATCGCAGGCACTGTTTTCCCAACTCCTGGTCCTGTGCAACCAATCTGATTAGGACACTCATTACCAGTCATCAATTTTTCAAAAACGGCATCATTTACCATTATCATATGAAAGCTTGATATTATAGATCCTTATCCAAGGTTACAGAGAGGTACTTCTCCTTGTGATTCCTGCCACTTGACAGAAAAATTTAATACAATGCTCACAGCATAATGAGCACAAGTAATTTTGCAACGAGTGGCTGTCCATGCTATTATCTCTACTTTACTCTGAGTATTTTCCCTTACTAGCATCTATCTGATATTAGACTACATTAAACACTGGCGTGACACAGCGCATCTGGACCTCCTGGCTTCTGCCCAGGACTCTTGTCAGTGAAACTGCGCTGTCAGAATATTATCTGATTTTGAAGGGTTATTACAGTGGCTTTGTGCACGTTGGCCTCTGTGCAGGGACAAACACTAAGTATAAATCTCCAAACCCTACCGGCCGTTTTACATTTAGGGAACTCCTGTAATGGCTTTTTACAAGTTTTCTAGATGTTTTATCAATTTTTATTATCTAGAAGAGTGTACCTCCCTGGAAACTGGCTCCACATCAAGCCTGGATATAAACACATGTAAATGGAATTCATAAGGGGAAATTTGACCTCGAGCTTCGTGTAGATTTTTCCTCTTTATATTTATACATATTTGGAGGGGAGGCTGGCATTGAGCAATGCCTTCTAAAAATGCTTCAGATAATACTAACATGCTCAGGTTCAGAACATACCATCACAGGTATAAGTAATGCTGTGCTAAAAAATTTTATTTATTATTTATCCTGCTGTAGTACCTTAGGATGCTTAATAATTGTATATAAATTTACTTATCCCTGAATAAAAACTATTCAGTTGAATGATTAATCATTATTTTCTTTATTTAATTTTAGAAATGTCAAAGATCTATAAGGAATAAATATAGCCCCAAATTAATCTGAAATATTATTTAAATTTCTACATGCTTATTTTCCAAAATACATATGAGAAATTGTCCTAGTTTTAGTGCAGTTAAAGCTAATTAGAAGCTCTGAGTCACAAACATAAGACGGAGACTTGAGTAAAGTTTTTTTTTTTATAAATTGTAGCTTGAACTATCCTTAAATATTTATTTTAGTAACCATCTATGCATCTTTAAATTATGCTACTATTTTTTGAATATAATTTTGAATGCTTACGGTTCAGCAAAAAAGTAATTTTACAAAGTAATATGTGATTTTACACATATTTGGAAATATATATTGATCAATTAAAGCCACAAGAAGAGGTATACCTTAGATGGAGGCAAAAAATGCATGTTTTATTTTTGTTATCTGTTTATTTATGTATATAGTGCTTGGTATCCTATCGCAGCTTATCCATGCTAGACAAATCCTCCACCACAGATGTACACCACCACACCAAAACACATGTACTGATGACATGAGAACAAAAATCACTTTCTCAGAAACTATTTTCTCATATATCCACAGTAATATTATTTAGAAGTTTACAAAATTAGAGAGGAGGAGAAATATTTTGTAAAATGAGAAGCAAATGAAGGAGGAGAACTTAAAGAGCTATGAATTGATAAAATGTAAATTAAATGTTTTAGTAAGGGTAAGACAAGAAGGGCTCTGGGTTTTGTTTTGTTTTGTTTTGTTTTGTTTTGTTTTGTTCCCAGAGCACTGTACTGACTGATAGATGAATTGATTAGCTTCTATAGACTTATCTGAACTATGCCCAGAATATCACTTTCGAGTTTATAATATCTCTGCTTTATAAAGTTGGCTGAAATCCCTTGTTAAAATTTTTATAAACTTTGTGAAGATGAGTAGAGTAGTTGTATCTGAACTGACAGAGTGCTTTGTGAGGATCCCTATCCCTATATTTGTTGCCAGGTATGTTATTTTAAAAGGAGTGAAGATGAGGTGACTTCATCAACAGAAATTTATTTCCTAATAGCTTTGGATGCTAGAAGTCCAAGGTCAAAGTGTCAGTGAGACTAATTGTTTCTGAGGCCTCGTCCTTCGGGTTTGTAGATGCCCTTCTCCTTGTGTCTTCACGTGGTCCACTCTCCACTTCTGATAAAGCATTAGTCGTATTGGATTTCAGCCCACCCTAGTGCGCCCATTTTCAACGTAATTATCTCTTTGAAAACTCCAAATGCAGTTTCATCCTGAGGAACTGAGATTTAGATTTGTGTGTATGAATCTGGCGGCACACAGCATGGGTTCGAACAGCCCACCAGCACCTCGCCAGCGCGTGGCACTGTGGCCTCAGCTTGCTCTGCACTGTGCTTCAGACACTCAGGAAATGGTGGCTGCCAAGCACAACGCTGGTGTCATAGTCACGCTGACAAGCAGGATTGAATTACTTATTTATTTCATCTTTGCCACTTTTAGGTTGAACCCAGATGGAGGATAGCATTAAAATATATGAATATTTATTAGTACTGTCGAGTTAAAGCAAAGCACAAGTGCATTTCTAGGACTTCCTAATAGATTCTTCCCACCCTTCTCTCCACCCTTTCCAATACATTTACATACTTGATTTAAAAACAATTTCTATGTTATTTCTCCAGCCCTACTTTTCATAAATTATAAATTCACTACCCTCTTTGGAATGATATTATTTTGAATTGATTTATTATTAATTACAAGGTCTGAAGACTTTAAGCAGTTAAGCAAATAGAGCGCTGGGTCTCTGTGGTGGGTGAGTGCTGTGCTGGCAGAATTGTCTACCTGGACGTGGTCTTAAGTTTTACTTTTAATGTAATGTAATTTGCCATTTTAATACTAATATAAGGAGTGGGTACTGATATGATTGCATAAAGAAAGAGAATGAATGTATACCTATATATGTGTATGTATGTGTAAGATAGGTCCTTACTTCCTGCTCTCAAATCCAAATCACACGACTATGGCATGAATTGGCTGATAGTAATATTTATCACCACATGAAATAAAGGACTGTTTTCACTAGAACTCAGAGTTTAACTTATTAATCACTTTATACTTCATAGTGAATAACTGACTTGGCAGTCAGTTTTCATGAAGAATCAAACCTGCTACCTCTACCTGTCACTTAGACACAGTGGCAATTATATGCAGGAATTTAGAATTCTTGAAGTCAACATCAAGTTTTTTCTCCCTTTCAACTTATACTCTAGACAATATCACATGACATATCTAACATATATTTCCCAAACTTTGTATGATGTTATGTAGTGGCAGTCCTTAGCTTTGATGTCTGGTAAGTCCAGGGGTCCTGTGATTTCATGATAGCAGCGGTCATCAGCTTTCCTGATAATCTGTGATTATAATCCAGTGTACATTTACAGCAAGCAGATAATGCAGAAGTGAGTCTGTAGTCACAGCTCTCCCCACTTCTGGGTGTTCTCTGAAGCAGGCTTTTCTCCTGTTAATATCGGTTGCAGATTCAATCTGAATTTAGAGGCATTCTGCCCTTGACTGGCTGTAGGGTACTTTATACCGTCTGTTGTCCACTCTTCTAGTTAACTTTCAACAATATTAGGTAAGAGAGGATTTCCATCACACTACTACTTTTTTTTTTTTAAAAATCCATTGAAATAATGAACAAAGGAAGACAGTCATGCACTAAAGACACTAAAAATGTGAGTTGCAAGACAAAATACTTAAGGTTTTAGAAACTGAAAGAAATGAATAGTGTTGGCTATTGTATTAGCTAACATATTGAGAGTGTGTACAGTACATGACACAAGAATATGGCTGACTGCAAAAAACCAACATGTAAACACAAGAAAAACTGCAGTCCCTTTTTATGTTGAGACCCTAAGTAAAACAGCTGATAGGGAGGCAAAGTCCAGACATTCTTCTTTCAGGAGTCAGGACTTCAGCTGGTGTATAGTGCTTTGTAGTTTTCAAATACAATAATAAAAGAAAATTTATTTCAAAAAATGTGTATTTTTTGAAGACTAAAAGTTCATTTATTTAATAATATGTATTAGGATAATAAATCCTAGTTTAAAGCATAGCTTTCTAGGCTCTTCAGTTTGCTGTTATAGTAAGACTTTCAAAGCACAAGCATAATAAACACTTTCTCATGTTAGTATATGTAAATGTTAGTCAGTGGATAATAGTCAGTTGTTGATAATGGTAAAATACTTGAAAACCTCCTAAATATTACTTTGCAGATACTTTCTAAATAATAATAAAAGAAAATAAAGCACTACTCCTTTTTTTTTTTAAAGAACTGCTGAGTTTTATAGAAATTGACATAGTTGTGTGGCTATGTGAAAGAAAGCCCAATCTGATGCATGTTAATAAAAAGTAGGGCTGGCTGGGTGTAGGGCACACGTTTGTAATCTCAGCCATTCAGCAAGCTAATGAGCAAGGATCACTTGTTAAAGGCCAAGACAGTTTAGAGAGATGTTTTAATCTGGCCCAGGACAAGAGGCTAAGGTGGGGAATCACGCAGCCGACTCCAGGGAAGTTTCAAGAATGCTTCCATTTATTTTGAGCACGCACAGCATTTTTATAGAAGGGCAAGGAGATATGACATCGACAAGGGGTGGTAGTTTATGATTTGTTAGAGGTGTGTCCTGGCCAAAAATGGGGAAGTCACCAGATTGGGCAGGGCCAAATCCTCATCTGTGCAAACGTCTCAGTACACAGAAACTCATATTCCTCTTCCAAAATGCTTTAGACATTTTCAGGCTTAAACTAATGGCATGCAGAAGACTTGTCACAATCAGGATTGGACCTTGCCTTCACAGAGAGATGCTTTCTCAAAACAAAAAATAAAAATGTTTGAGGATATTGGTCAGTGATAAAAGCTTCTGGTTTCATTCTCAGTACTGCAAACAAAACAAAGTAAAGCAAGACCAAAGGTTGTATATTGCTGTACAGTACTTTTGTCAGGTACTTGTAGATGGTTAGACTCACAGTGATCAGAATCTCACAAGCGATCATTTCATATAGTCCTTGACTTTGCATGTTGCTTCCTTAATTTATGTTACTTGGCAATCTTGTTTTATGTGCTTAAATAATTTTAAGAATGATTTATAGAAAACTATTTCATCTCATTATTCTGCATGGTACCAGTATTAGAGATTTGGAGATGGAGATAGGCAGACAAGATACTTTCAAGTTAAATCCTTGCATACTTTAAAATTTATCACAGAGATGTATGTTTTCACTTAAAATATCAACTAATTTTATAATACTAGATACTTAATCATTGTAATATGAAAGTTGTTTAGTTTTTCTTTTTTATATTTATTTTATTGGTACTTTCTATACATACAATATGATCACATTTAACATTGCAGACTGGTGCCTGTACATGACACACCTTGATTTTCATTTTTCCCCTTTCCCCTAGCCTCCCTACAACCCCACCCCCTATATATATAAATTTTATTTCCTTTTTTTAGTTTTTACTATTAAATTTTTCTTTCTCTTCTCTATTTTCCCCTACCAGCCTTTTCCCTTACCTTTTGCACATTTTTTGTTCCCTATTTCACATTACCTATCATACATTTTGACATTCATTTACACCTTAAGTTTTCCATGCCTGCTGTTTTTCAGGCAAAGGACTAGTATCTAGGGTATATAAACAACTTAATTTATTTTTTTGTCGATTTTACTCTCACAATGTGAAAGCATTGTCATTTCTAAAGTCAACTGTAAATGTGGTAATGGTGTTAAGTACTGAATTTGTTTCTCTGGATTTTATGTTTCTTGAAGTAAAGATTTTATATGTAACTTCCTAGTTTGTATCTCAGCCCATAAACACAGAGAGGGGCCATCCGTAAATCGTAAATTGTAATTGTGATAACATGAAGTCATGGTTAGAACTTTAAACCAGAAAATAAGCATGTAAGAGCATTATTTTCTTGTTTTGGTCGTGTCTAGCTATGAAACTGGCAAATAACTTAACATTTATATGGACCTTCTTTGCCTATAAAATAAGATAGAATTGATCTAGATTAGAGACAGCATAAAAAATCTCACCTGAGTGTCCACCTCAAGCAATTTCAAGTCCGATCTGAAAGTGTAAAGTTATGCTTTTGGGATGACCACCATTATGCTGGATTCACTTCGAAAGCTCTGCCAGGATTGGTGAAAGTGAAGTTTCAGTACTTACTTTACTCATAGTACTAGCTAGTGAACAATCTGCAAGGTGAACAATCTCTGTTTCTCAACTCCATCATTTACTAACCCTGTACTAGATGGGGGAAGTGCATTAAAATGGTCATTCTTATTTGCAGCTTGCCTTGAGTTGCTGTATTCATTTAAGACATAGTGCCTCACAACCGAATGTTACTCCAATGATAACCCTAAATGTTGATGACTTTTAACGGTAGACTGTAAACAGTATTTTAAATGGTTCTTTTTAGATCTTCCACCTCCTCCCGTGCCACCGCCTGCTATTAAATCACCCACCGTCCAATCCAAGGCACAACTGGAAGTCCGACCTGTAGTGGTGCCCAAACTCCCTTCCATAGAAGCCAGAACAGACAGATCATCAGATAGAAAAGGAGGCAATTACAAGGGGAGAGAAGTATTGGATGGAAGACAGGTTGCTGACATGCGGACAAATCCAGGCGATCCCAGAGAAGCACAAGAGCAGCAAAATGATGGGAAAGGACGAGGAAACAAGGCAGTAAAGCGAGACCTTCCACCAGCAAAGAGTCATCTCATGCAAGGTACTGATTTGTACAAACAGCAGAGAAGCATGGCTTAGCATGGTTGGACAAGCCTACGATGAGGCACACAGGGCTAATGAAAAGTCTTAAAATTAAGAAATTGGTACTCTAATAATAAAAAAAGGATATGCCTAAATAATTCCAATGCAGTTCTTTCAAATACGATGCTTCTGTATTTTAATAGCCATTTAAGTTGAATTTTAAAGGAAAACATGACTTTAAATAAACTGCAAGAAAAAGACATCAGGTAAGGACATGGGCTAAGAAAAGAATATGAGGATAGGAAAATGTATATTTGGTTTGTGAAGGTTTGCAGTGTAACTGGAGTAGGATGCTTCAGGCTAAAACTAGAGAAGTCATTGAATTGGAAGAGCCAGTGATATAGATCTAAGGAGTTTGAGATCTATGATAGAGGCAGTAGTAAGCCAGAAGGAAATTATAAGTGAGAAATGACACAATCAGATGTCTGGAAAAATGACTACAATGAATGAAGGGACTGGAATCAGGCAGACACTATAATAATAATCTAGGTACAAAATATACAAGCAAAAATAGTATGAATGAAAATGTGTAAACAGCCCACAGAGGCATTTCAAAGACAATTCCAGTAGGACTTGATAACTACTGAAAGGTTATAAAGTAAATTGAAAAAGAGTAAAATAGTTTGTTCAAACATTGATCATATAGCCTTGTATGACAAATGGGACACAATTGTATTAACCACTATAGGAAAATAAAAACATATAAGTTTTATGGGGAAAATAATTTGCTTTGAGTTAAGATGCTGACAAGGAAACAAACCTAAAAAAATCATGGAGAATTTGGAGAACTAGACTTAAAGAGGACAAGAACGATTTTAAGTAGAGTGCACTTCAGAATCAGCAACTGAAAGAAGACGATTGCGTGAATTATAAAAGCCAAATAGCAGCAGTGATAAGCTGGTTAGCATTTGTAGCCCATTCCCTGAGAGGAAGAAACAAATAGAAGCTCAATCTGTAGCCATTCGCCTATTTTTGTTGAAATACAAACAGCTAAATTTAACTACTAATGTGATGGGAGTGAATGTGCAGGTGAGAAGAGGTGAATTCTGTGGTACTAACCCTGTCACCTCCTTTTCCACCAAATCCTAGAAGTCTTAATGAGGAAATTCTCTCCTAACGAGTATAAAATGCACATGAGATGAAATTTTAAAGCTACCATGTGGGAAGTATGTATAGCACAAGGTCATTCATGGACGAGAGTAACAAAAACTTTTTGGGGCAGTCATCAGAATAAGAGGCAGCATGTCCATGATTGAACTGGATAAAGATCTGGAAAGGGAGAAAATTTGCAAAGACATTTAGAAGGTTGGAGGAAAGGCTGGAATCCAGTTTGGCAGGAATGCCGAAGTGGTGGAAATATGGAAGTTTGAACAGGATCGTGTAGAGGAAGAAGAAGAAATCATTTAAGAGGAAGAGATACAAGAAAGGAAGATGATTGCTGGAGTTAGGAAAAAGCGACAAGGGAGTAGATCTTGCCAAGTTTTGGGACACGTTGCGATGTTTATAGATTATATCTTGGTAAGGTTTTCTTTATCGTGGGTTTCTGCTCAGTTGCTTCAATGAGCCCTTTCACCACACAGGGTAGTTTCACTTATTCCTGGAACTGAAGCCTGAATTCTTAATGCAACAAGTGAAAAATAGTTTCACCTGTCCCACAGTTGTCTCTTAACGTATCATCACAAAGTCCACAATGGTGTCATCACAATTTAAAGTTTGAAATATTTACTCGCTTATTAATTGTTTACTTTTTTGATACTGGGATTGGAAGTCAGTGCCCTGATTATGTATGTATTATTTATTTTTAGTCTAACACAATGTCTTGCCAAGTTAGCAAGGTTGGTCTAGAGTTTGGAATCTTCCTGCCTCAGCCTCTTAGAGTACTGAGAGTGCAGGCTTGTGCCACTTAACTAGATTTACTGGTTTATTTTTTATTAGTTAAATCAAAAGTGAGCTAGCGTTGAACTTTTGATTCATGGTGAAAGTGCTTTAAAGAGTCACATGTTATTATATGAATTAAGAGCTTTGCACCTGACCAGAAAGTATGGCCTGATTTCTTGCTCCTGAGCCAGCTCCTCTAAAGGAAGTGGGATTCTTCGGAAGAAAGCAATTAAAGAACTTGGTATGGTAGAATGAGGACAAAGAAAGAAAACTGAAGTCATTTTTCCAAACCGTAATGTAACTTTATGTTTGAAAATTATTTTATAGGCAATTAAAATTGGCATGATTAGTCTAGAAACAAAGACAAGACTGAAATACAAAAGCCAGTTTTATTTTACATGTCCTATTTTACTTGATTTTTATTTGAACCATAACCTTATATCCATATATCATTGTTATCCTTTCTATGCATTGATGTAATTTTCACCCTCATAGTTCAGCTTACATCATTCCTAATGAAAGCAGCAGCCTGATTTACATGTATAACGAATGGTTACTTTTAATTAAGGAGAGTGGTCATGGAGATTTGAATATCTGATCTTTTTTGCTGACATTTACCTCAGTTGAATTTATTTCTACATCTATCAAACTCCTACTGTGTCATTATTTAAGGTATTGTAAGGAGCCCTGAGATTTAGGTAGGAATGAATCTTAACTTCAATGAGCTGAAAGAGAGAAAGAGAGAGAGTAGTTTTTAAATTTAAGTTTAGAAACTTCTCATAGCCTCCTTAGGTCGCTGTGGCTGACCACTGAGCCTTCTATGCTGTCAGGCACAGCCTGAAGACTGAGCCAAACAGATACATTGTTTCCTTCACTGTAACCTTCATCATGCTGTGGTTCTCAAGAGTTCAGAAGAACTCTTGAGAAGAACTCCATTCTGTAGAATTAGCCAGAGCTGTTAAAGATGCAATGTTAGGAAAAACTTCTTGATCTTTTCTGGTTGAAATGAAATATAAACTTAGGGTTTAAGGATGAGTAAAATTTTTTTAGTTTTTTTTTTAATTGAAATCTTTATTGGTACATTACATATACACATCATGATTGCACTCCACAATGGGAATTTGTACCAGTATAAGACACAACTTAATTCTCATTTTTTCCCATAGCCCTACCCACCCTACCACCCCTTTATATACATAACATTTGTTTCCTTTCTTTTTTGTTGTAATCTCATTATTTTTGCCCCTTCACCCTATTTCACTTTGAGTGTTTTCTATTTCACAATATATAACATACAATTCTAGAACTCATTTACATCTTTATTTTCTCATACCATAGAAAAGATGCGATATTTACCTATTTGTGACCTATTTATTTCATTTATGAGATTATCCTCAAGGTATGTACATTTAAGTATAAATGACTCAAATTTATCACTTTTTATGGCAGAGGAATACTCCATTCTGTAGAAGAACCACAGCTTTTTTATTCAGTCTCCAGTTGATGGACTTTTGGGTTGTTTCCAAGATGTAGCAATCACAAACCAAGCTGCTATAAACATGGATGCACATATGTCACTGTGATATGAGTCTTTTAATTCTTTAGTTTTTTGAGGCAGGGTCTCACTTTGTAGTTCAGGCTGGTCCTTAACTCAGCCTTGAACTCACAGCAATCCTGCTGCCTCTGCCTCCCAAGTGCTGGGATTACAGGGGTGCTGGGATTTCAAGTGTGAGCCACCACACCTTGCACTGGGGTATATAGTACTGATTGCTGGAGAGTGTGAGTCACCAAAAACTGTTTTGTTGTGTGAGGTTACTGAGGATCAAAGCCAGGCCTGTGGGCTTGCAAGGCAGGTGCTAGAACCACTGAGCTAAATCCTGGCCCAAGGATGGGTAAAATTTAACTTGGGGAAAAATGTTAGATTATTCTGGTAGAAAAGTCTGGTGGAAAAGAGCTAATGATACTGCAAGAAATGTAATATCTGTTGGTGATAACGACACAAAGATAGAATTCTTGCACTAGAACAATGCTTACATCACAAAGAGATTGAATGAAGATCTTGTGAGAGGAAGACTGATGAATGAGTATGGTTTAGAAAGGAAGAGCTTTAAGAGGTGGTGTTCTATTACATATTTATAATACCCAGACAACAGATGTAGAATATGGGAAAATAATTCCCAGAATATGGGAACAGGGACAATGAATGAAAACAATCCAGAGAGTTAAAAGTCAAAATCAGTCTTACTTATGTGTTTGAATATGTTCAAAATTACACTAAGTGCAAGTAGGGCAAGAAATACATATAGTTTATATTCATATATATATATATATATATGTATATATATATGTATATATAGAGAGAGTTTTGTACACATATATGTATATATGGAGAGAGAGAGAGAGAGAGAGCCATAACATAGGCATAAATAGATTTTAGTGGGAGTGAGTGGAAAACACAAAACCATTACTGAGTCCATCTTATTTTTTTAGAAACTTAATTTGGACAATGGAGGAGAGAAAGAAGGTGATGACACCTGGAGAGAACAGGCTTAAAGGACAGTTTTAGTGAGATGATGTTAACATACTATATCCTGACAAAACTAAAATGAATAGAAAGGAAAAGTTTTATGAAACAGACCTAGAAGATGAAGATCACTGAAGACCAAGCATTGTCAATAAGTGGCCCCAGTAGCCATCCTCATCACAGGCCAGATGAGAACTGTGGGTCAGAGTTGAGAGCTGTGATGAATTCAGTGTAAGAGATGAGGTTTCGTTGAGAGCCACGTAAGAAGGTGGCTTCACCTCACAGAAGACTTTTAAGCAAAGGCAAAGAAGCAGTGAGCTAAAGCAAGTGTTTCTCTCTCCCTTCCACCAGAAAGACTATCAGCTGACACTCAAAGAAAATCAGCATTCATTCAGGCAATGTAGATAATAAGGGAATCACGAGGCAATGTGCAGAACCACTCCCATCGTGTGGTTTGTGTCCAAAGTGTGGAGTAGACAGGCTCTGGAGAAAACTTAGTAGTTGAATGTCAGAAAAGGCACTAAGTTAAAAATAGTATGGAAATAGAAATTCTGGAAATAGCAATTCATGACAGTACTTTGTTTTTTTGAGATTTGCAGCAATGACAGGCTTCCAAGTTCGAAGATCTGCAAAGCAAATATACTGTCACAATGAAGAATGGTATTTCAGCCGTTGGGGAGTGAACTTGGGTTTGGCTCAAGCTTAGAAGTTGTACGAAGCTGGACTTAGTTTCCACTATTCTTTATAATAACACTTATAGTTTACATAAAGATTTTACTATTTCACTTGTTTATATATCAACCCTAAGTATAGGCGCTAAGTATAGGTGCTATGGTCATCTTCTTTGAAAAATATCACCCAAAGCCTAAAATAATCTGGGATCACATGACCAAGGACGGAACTCTCAATCAAGTCTGACTCTGCATTTGTTTCACCTGCTTTAGTCACATTGCTTCCGAATGAGTCTGAGATGGACACACAAGAGGAATCCACTTAAATCCCAACCACCAGCATGAAATATAATATTAATATTAAAAGGCAGTTCTTCATTATTCATTATAAGTATCTTTAGTCCTAAAATCACTAATGCTTCTCCAGTCAAAATTACAAAGACATGAGTGATGCTTTATACGGTGAATGACTACACGTGTTCATGTGCCTTTATCATATTTTATTACACAGAGGATATTCTACCTTACTGTAGACCTACTTTTCCAACGTCAAATAATCCCAGAGATCCCAGTTCCTCAAGCTCAATGTCATCAAGAGGATCAGGAAGCAGACAAAGGGAGCAAACAAATGTAGGTCGAAGAAATATTGCAGAAATGCAAGTACTTGGAGGTTATGAAAGAGGAGAAGATAATAATGAAGAATTAGAGGTAAGTATAATTTTCTCAATTTTTCAAATATTGTAATAAAACTAGGTCAGCCTTGAAAGTTAGAAACATCCATTTCTATACAGAAAAATGACATTTGATCATAGATTTTTCCATCCCCCACATCTGTGATACCAAAAGCAAAAGTTCTGAGAATTTAAAATCTCCCTGAAATTTATTATTTTAAATTCCAGTTCCAGTTGTGTAACCCCCTTTTGCTCTTCTCACTTAGACAGAAGCTATTTTTCTCTCAGTAAGATTTTTCTGCTCTTAAAAATAATGACAATAGCAGTTTATTTGCATATCTCGGCTTTATGTTCATTTGCATATTTTTAAGTAAAATATACATATGGGAACTAAAAACTGTACCTCTAGATATGAGTGATTCAATGTTAACAAAAAGTCAATAAGTTGACAGTTTTATGATTTCAAAGACAATGTGCTACCTGTAGTAAATGCCCCTCAGGGGTGAAACTGGTTAAGTTAGTCAGCTAATACTTGCTGTCTCCTGAATAAGGGAAACCTGGTCTATAACAACAGTTTTCTCAGATGCAGGAAAGTTCTTGAGTTAAATGTTTCTTCTCTATTGAAATCTATACATAATGTTTTAGACACAGATGGGAATCACATATTATAAAATCTTTTTTAAATTATCATTTTTTTACATTTAACAAAAGAGAAGTTAAAGATGAATTCTTTTTACAAATACACTCAATATCAAATGACTGCCTTCATGAATGTTAAACTCTAACTTCACAATACATGAATATACTTTTGTCTACTTGAATGTTGTGCAAAGATAATAGCATTTCCTCCTGCAAATGATATCAGGGAAGTGTTTGTTCAACTTTATCTTTTGATTTTTTTAAAAAAATAACTTTTGAGAGGATGAGAAGATGCCACAGTTAATTTTCATATTTGAAACCAATGAAAGAGCCAGAGATTTAGCTTAATGGTTCTGGATCCTGCCTGGCAAGTACAAGGTCCTGAGTTCGATCCTTGGTAACCACACACCACAGTCTCTGGCATGGTGACTCACACCTGGAATCCCAGCACTTGGAAGGCAGCGGCAGGAGAATTGCTGAGTTTGAGGTCACCCTCAGCTACAAAGTGAGTTCACAGCAAGCCTGAACTACAAAGCAAGACCCTGTCTCAAAAACCTAAAAACTGAGTAAATAAATGAATAATAAACCTAAAAAAAAATTAAAACCAGTGAAAGTGGAGTTATAGTGTTGAACTGGGTGAGGAGACTGGACAGTTTATGCTCTTCTTAAATCACAGAGCCCTGTTTCCACAGCGTTGGGACACTGCACTAAACAGAGTTTGGGACTTACACAGACTGTTCTGTGATGGGGACCAACCCAAGTTAACAAGTGGATCTGTTCTTGTGGGCATTTTCCAGCCTGTCAGCCTATGTCAATGAACGAGTGGAAAACTACATTAAACTAGAAGAAAAAATGCCCATAACTCTGTAGGAGACAGTTACCATTTAATGGAGTTTAATAATATGCATCTCTTAACATTCTGATTTATTGAAGTTTAACAATAATGTGTCTCTTAACAGGAAACTGAAAGCTGAAGACAAGCAGACAGTCTCTGGAGCTCTAATGTGAAAACTATCACTCAAGCAGCCTCGTGTCTGATGACACACGATGCCAGATAAGATGTTCCGTGCAATCAGAATGTACAAATTGTCGTTTTTATTCCTCTTATTGGGAAACCAGTTTTTAAAATTTTATTAAGTTTTTATTGTTTGATCCTTAACCCTAGGAGGAACCTCTCTCTTCCCTTGTTTTTGGAACGTTTTCACTTCCAGCAAAGGAGGTGTCTTGACATCTTGCTTCCGTCATCAGCCAGCAAGAAAGAACGGGACAGTTCTCTTGCATTTTGCCCCTGAGAAATGGCACTGCACTGCTTATATACAAAGCCAATTTATAGCATAATATTGATCAAATATACACAGTTGATCAATAAACCTCATGCCAAGGGCTCTCAAAGTATAATCTTTCTATAACCAATTGCTAATGCAAATTAAAGCAGACTTCATTTTAACATGATTTAAAAACGAGTCTTTTCATACCACCCATTGCTGGGAGAATCTAAAAATACAGCAAATACAGAACTACAAGCAATTTGAATGGGGTAGAAGCATTGTAAATATATGCTCTTTGCAACCTCTGGTGGTACTTTATTTTGTCTTCATTTTGATCATCGAAGTATATTCTTACTGGAAATGTACTTTTGGATAAGTAGGGCTAAGCCAGTTGGATCTCTGGTTATCTAGTCATTGTCACAAGGAAGCCTAGCAAAAACTTTGTTCTATTTTTCAATCAAAAAGGAATTATAGATGCATATCAAACAAATAGATGTTTTTAATGACCAATTGAGCAAAGACATCCCTATCTTAACTGGCCTAAGTTTCTCTGGTAGTATCAGTTCAACTTTCAGAAGTGCCACTTAAGGAAGTTGGTTTGATTTTTGTTTTTGTAATGCACTGTTTTTAATCTTTTTTTTTTTTTTTGGTTTTAAAAGCACAATCACTAAACTTTATTTGTAAACCATTGTAACTATTAACCTTTTTTGTCTTATTGAAAAAAAAAATGTTGAGAAGCGTTTTTAGCCTGTTTTGTTAATGCTCTATGTTTGTATTTGGAATATTTGAATGATGACAGATGGTGAAGTAACGTGAATACTTTATTGTGGGCCATAACCAGATGGTTCATACTTTTCCTGGACTTAAAGAAAAATTGATTTGTTTGTTGTGGCCCAACTTGAAACCTGCAAGTTTTCCTTATAAGCTCGAATAGAGGCATTACTTGCATTGAATTGCCAAATGATGCCTTCTGACTGTAGATTTGTATGGTCTTTTTTTGTCATTCTATAAATTTAATTGACTTTATAATTGGTGCTATTTGAAGAAAAATGTACATTTATTCATATACAGGTATTAAGCCTGACCCCAGTGGAAAACAAAGCCAAACAAAACTGAACCACAAAAAAGCCTGGTGTTCACCAAAAATTAAATGTGCTCATTTAGATAATTTGAAATAATTCCATAGGAAGGGTGTGCAGAACTAAGGGAACAATCCATGTGATTGATGTTTTCATTATGTTCATGTAAGAAGCCTCTTATTTTTAGCCATAATTTTGCATACTGAAAATCCAATAATCAGAAAAGTAATTTTGTCACATTATTTATTAAAAATGTTCTCAAATACATCATTCTTTCTTGTGTTGATTTTTTTCATTGTGTGCTGATCAAGTTAAATTAATTCCATTTAATCACAAATCGTTTTGTCTTAACATTTCACCACTATATTATCAAAAGAAAAAAAATTCTATCAGTTTTATGAACACTCAAATTTTATTTCTGAGGAAAAACTCTTATTTAATTCCTCTGATATTAAAAATGTGAGGTGGTTCAAAGCTTAAAGTTCGCTACTGAATTACAAACTAATTATTAAGGTTTTATTATTTTTGCTTTCAGATATGTATCTGAATTTTTGTTCAGCTATTTCTAAAATGATATATACTAAATTCTGATAAACTTGATAGGTAAAGATAGGGGCCCCTTTGTATGGTTAACAAAAAAATCACATGACACTTTCTATAAGTACTTTCATGATACACATTCATGTAATATTTGAAGAATACCTATTATACATGAGGTTCTGCATTATGATTCATTAAAGTCAGTATGTTCAAGCATTCAACCTTGGATAGATGAGATAGGTATCATGGCTTGGAAATGCCAAGAGTAAAAGAATCTATTGAAAGATTTTTTTCCTGTCTTATATCTATTGATTACCTAAATATCTTAGCAAAATTTTGGGGAAAAAGTATAATTTAAAATATAATTTTATAAAACTGAAATAATCACCAGCATCTGCTTCAAGATGAACAGGTCAAGAGGTCAGTTTACAAGCTATTTCAAGGCAAAGTTAAGAGACATATTTAATGACCTATTTTTTTTCTTTTTCCCTTTAAATAATCCATACTTTTATAGGCAATATACATAAGAAGTATGTTTATTAGAGGGCCTGGATTTGAGTCCCAGTTTTGTCATGGCTGCGTTTCCTTGGACATGTTACTAACCTCTAAGTCTCAGGTATTTCATCTGTAAATCCAGTAATACCTACCTCATGGAGCTGTTGTCATGATTTAGTGAGTTAATGTATATGATACGGACTCTGTAACCTCAGAACAACAATACAAAATATTGTTATATTTATGGACTGAAATTCATTACACATGCAACTCCCATTTTTCATGCATAGTTTGTTCTTTAAAATTGCATGAAAGTAAAGAATAAGTGTAAGGATGAGGATGGTTCCATTTCTGGTAAGTAAAATTCACTGTGAAATACCTAACTGTGGAATAAATTCTTGTTGTTGTTGTTTGTTTCTTTGTTTTTAAATTCAAGGGACCTACAATGGATGGTGATATGTTGTTTTCAGCACTCTTCAAAATTAAGGTATGCAAACATGTCAATTGAGTTCTCAATAAATGGATTTAGTATCTCTTTTGGACTGCTGTTCAATCTAGAAAAAGAAAATATCTGCATAGTTGCAGGTAAATTGCATTATATTTGGTTTTCCTATTCATTTCAGATACAGGATAGGTTCTTTCTTTCCTTCTGTCAGACCAGTATCTAAATCCAAGATCATGTGTAGAAAGTGTGTATGT
>PVIR01006100.1:0-58683 GCA_004026965.1 Petromus typicus
GGAACCACTGAGCTAACTCCCCGGCCCCCTCATTCAAAGGTTTTTACACTCAAAGAGTATACTAAATTTCCCATTTAACCTCTGAAATCACCCATTTGTATGAGATGTCATGAAGGTTTTTATTGTCATTTGATCCATGCATGAAATGTTTTGCTTACATGCTAGATAGAAATTTAAGGAGTTTCTGATTGTCTTTCAGTATTGTAGTTTTCTGTCATGTTATTAGACTGTAGTTAGGCCCTTGGTCACTCAGAACACTATATTTCATCAATTCTGTACATTATAAAACACTAAGTAAGAAAGAATACTTGAGATGGTGAGTCCAACAGGTTACCACAGTGTGAATACGAATGACAAAATTCATACCTTCAAAACAAAGACAAAGGCAGAATTAATCCCTCAAGAAGAAAGAAGCAGCCAAGGAACTTTTGTGCTCATCTTGGCTCTGCTTGGAAGCAGAATTGTCAGTTGATTGACCTGCACGCTTCCAGACTTTCAGCAGATACCATGTTTAAGTCATAGTTATCTGGGTTTCCTGTTAAATTATAGCCAAATCCTAGCTACGTAGGACATAAGATTATTAAGACGTCTTTGTCCACAGGGATGAAGAGCTACCCATGAACAGTTTCCACTCCATGTGAGAAGGCCTATAATAAATGAACATATAAAGTGGGAACCTAGAGAGAGCTCATCTAATAGAGGGAAGAGAACTCCAGGAATGCGTGCTTGTGGCTGAGAGTGGTAGGGACAGTAGCAGTGGCCAAGCTATGGAGCAGAGCCCAGCCAGGGTCGGCTCCAAGTAAGTGAGACACTGTGCAGTGACGAGTCATAGAGATGGGCCCTGTGATCATCCGCAAGATCTGCAGAACCATTATGGGAAAATTCCAAGAATGTGAAGCTTATGTTGATGAAGAACTTACTGAATACACTGTGGTGATGGTGGCCAACAAGAAAAATCTAAGGATCAAATAACAGAGGACCTGCCCCTGTTTCTAGGAAATAACACAGATTGATTCATGTATGGCTTCACAGTGTCTTAGATAAACTTTACTCTGTTACAACTGAACCCAGTGTTCTGAAATCATCTGATACCAATATCTTTGATAATAATGTGCCTTTAGACAAGAGCAATTTCAGTTAGGGGGAGGAGAAACTCATGAAGCTACAGTGTCTCCCTTTGCTATTTCTAGCACTAGACCTGAAAGAAGAGACTCCAAAGTTTCTACAAGTTCACAAGAGCAGAAAACCAACATGAGCAAACAGAATTATGACGATGGAGCTGCAACCTGACTAGTGGCAGCTGTGAGCGCCCTGTGGCAGCCAGTGTGCTCTGAAGATGGACTGATAGTACTGACAGTAAGGTGGAGCCAGACAATCTCATTGCGACCTTTGTTTTGTGCAGGAGGATCCTTATCTCTCATAAACCTGCAGTGACACTTATAGGTGATTCTTTTTTCCCTTCTGTTGAAATTTATCAACTACTTGCCAGTCGAAATGCAAACAGTAGTGCTCACTGAACAGGTTGCAACCTCAGCTAAACGGTATTCATGCCGCTAAGCAAATGGATATTCAGAACAGTTAGGTGTAGGAAATGGGACATTTATGTGAACTAGAAGTACTTAACAGCTTAGAAGAGACTTACAATACCTTCTTTCAGAAAAACAATGATTATGGAGGAAGAAAATTTCTGAAAGAGAAAGCTGGCTGTGGTATATTCTGTTATTTAAAGTAAAAAAAAAAAAAAAAAGGCCAGAGATTTGGCACAAGTGACACTCATGCCTACCTTCTAGACAAAAGGGCCAGAGTTCGATCCCCAGTACTGCAAAATAAATAAATAAATAAATAAAGTAAAAAAGATTGAATCCTGGAGAAGATGAGGAGGAAGATGATGATGATGGCTCTTGGACAGGAAGTGTGTTCAGCAGTGTGTCAGTGCAGCACAGCCTGGAAGGAGACTTTCTCTTCTACCTTCTCAACAAGCAAACGAGAATCTCATTTGGAAGGTTATATCTGAAGCTCACCAATCTTTTAACAAAAATAAAAACTATTCTACAGTTCCACAGAAATAAACATTTCTGGTTGCTCCTAGAACTTGAACATTTCAAGAAGAATTGCTAGCAGAAGTGGTCCAGGCACAGAGCAGGATCCTCAGAATTAGTGCCTCTATTAAAGAAGAGGAAACAAGAGGAGATAATACAGAAAAAAAGGAAGAACTCAACAGAGGCGGTTGTTAGTCCAACTGCAGTCTGACCCAGGAATGGCAGAAATGCTGTACTCGGTCAGGTGGAGCTGAGAGAACTGACTGTGACCTAGAAAGCAGAAGAGCTTTGGGGGCTCCCCAAGTCCCAGCCTGCTTGCACAAGTGGAGATGTGTGTGTGTACCATCACACCGTTCACCAGTAGTAAAATACGATGCACAGTGTTCTAAACCAAGTTGCCCCTTGATTCCTATCAATAGAAAAAATCTAATACTGACTGCAAAGCCAACAGTTACAACACCAGCCTCACCTCCTAACGGCTTGTTACTTCCCAGCTTGTAAGAAGATGGAACATCTCTCCTGCCACCGAAACACTCAGTTAACACTCCGTGTTCCAGACCAGCCTGCATTTTTTTTTTGAGACAGGCTCTCGCATTATAGTTCAGGCTAGCCCTGCCTCAGCTTTAAACTCACAGCAATCTTCCTGCCTCTGCCTCCTAAGTGCTGGGGTTACAGGCGTGAACCCGGCACTGTGGTATGTGGTACTGATTGCTGGTGGTCAGGATTGAACCCGGGCACTTGCTCTTGCAAGGCGGGCACCAGAACCACTGAGCTAAATCCTGGGCCCCAGGATGCACATTTTACAATCCCACCAAGACACACCTTGACACAGACGGAGTCAAGCTCAACCCACTCAGGGATACCCAGTCCTGCCTGGCAGAAGCTCATGCAGTTTGAGAGGCTGTACCTACTGGTGAAATGTAATCAATTGTCAAATCTTTGAAAATTGGAATTTAAAGAAATTCAGGAATGTGTTTTTAACACATACCAAGGAATCCTTGAGCAAGGATGGGACTTACTATTTTTTTCTTTTTTGTTGTTGTTGTTTTGGGCACTGAGAATTGAATTCAGGACTTTGCACTGGGCAGGCAGATGCGGGTCCAGTGAGCAATATCCTTGGCTGGGACTTAATGTTCGACTTCAGAACTGAACACCTTTCCTTAGTCTCTCTGGACTTTCTTCCTTTAGGGAAGCAACTAAAGCACAGGGCTGGTGGACAAGTTACTGCTCACATGGTGGAACTGTATTCCATATTTATTAGATATTGATCTCAGGGCTGGAACTAGTCTAGACACTGGAGAGGCGGGAGGGGAAAATGTGGCTAAAATCCCTGTCTCCTATCTTTTCTTTGAGGAGGTAGATGCTAAACAAATACCGGCTGTCATTTCCGTGTCAAGTGTCCCACATGAAGGAAAAAACAACACACAGGAATGGAGATGGCAGGCAGGGGGGAGATTGTTTAAAAATATTTTTTGAGGTGTGAAATCTTCTGAGGAAGTGATATTTGACTGGAGGCCCTAAAGAGGAGAACTAGGCATAGAGGTGAGAAGTTCCAGGCAGTGAGAATGGAAACCTAACGAGGCCTTGTGGCGAGAAGAGTTCGAGGCCTGAGATCACAGAGATGAGTTGGTCCAGATGATGGAGGGCGGTATCTCTTAGGTATTATCAGCATCCTTACATATCTTTTGGTTGAGAACTAACTTCCTATTTGAAACAGGGAAACAATAAAATAGCACCTGCAGATTATTTTCTAATTTTTCATGTACCTGAGCTCTCAGAGAAATTAAGGAAAGGGAAGTTCATGCACAGCTGCAGATCACAAAAAGTAGTGCTTTCTGGTTTTTGTGTCGTCTGCTGGAGTAACCATGCTTCTGTTGGGTGTGTAGCATAAAACGATGCTCCATTATCTCCTGTCATTAACAGACTTTTAACAAAGTTAAAGTGCTTGGTTTAGAACTAGTAAGCAATTTGTGTGCTGTGAATTACTTGGATATCAACAGTTCAAATTTTTTGTCATCAGCTATATGATATCTGTGGGTTGTACTAAGGCATTGTTTCTGTTATTCTTCTTTTGTGTGTACATTTTCTTCTGATTTTTAGAATTTTAGTTGTAAATATACCGCATATACATGTATTTTATGTTGCTTTCCACTTACACATTATATGTTCAATATAATACATAATCTGCTATTTCTATACAATATTCAATGCAGCGTATTTGCTATTGTTTTAATCATACCCACATTGTAAGCACAAGGCCCATTTCACTTTTTTGAAGTTATAGGTTGTGTTCTCAATACAGTAATATTTTGCCACGTGTTTTTTTTGATGAAAAAGCATTGTTTTGAATTCAGTATTTCAAAATTGGTGCACAATAAATTTGAAGGAAAAACAAGTTTGAAAACATTGAAATCATAATTTATATTAAAGTGCATTCGTATGTTCATACAAAAGTAGAAAAATGAAAATCTAAGTACCTCTTTTTTATTTTTAATTCGGTGGTTAGAATTTTTGACTTGTTCCTGTATTATTTCATTTTTAAAAAGAATCATCGGTGCTTATCAAATGATAAATTACGACTCATTCAAAAATATTCTGGAAATCCATTTAAAAATGATTTACTGTTGAAGCTCCAATAGTGTTGGTTATAAGTCTAACTTTGAAGTTTCTGCGGACTGTAGGGAGACTTGGAGTAGGGCCTGGAACGGACCAGGGCTTGGAAACTTCTCGGGCTGTCTCAGTGGAGGTGGAACAAGCCCTGGACCTCGTGGGCCACACCTGCAGGCGGGCTGTCCCGGCCGCGCTGCCCTGCACACCGCCCGGAACGAGCTCGCGGGTCAGGGTCGCACCGCTGCTGCCATGAACCCCGCCCCGCGCGCCCAGGCACCCAAGGGGCTCCGGGAACGCCTGGGGGCCGCGGCCGCCCGGCCTTGGAGGGGCCTGGGCCGGACCC
Organism: Petromus typicus; assembly: GCA_004026965.1. NCBI lineage: Eukaryota > Metazoa > Chordata > Mammalia > Rodentia > Petromuridae > Petromus > Petromus typicus. The sequence continues at coordinate 4,993 of PVIR01006100.1, forward strand.
CGAAGCAGGCGGGGCCTCACGAGGAGAAAGAGGAGGAGGAGGAGGTAGCAAACTCAGGACATGAATCTCGTGAGTGCTGGGGCGGGCAAGTCGCCCTCCTTGGGCAGGGAGGGGGCCAGTCCAGGGGACCCGAGAAGGAAGGAAGCAGGGTGGGGACGCTGGTGACCCTCGGTCCAGTCCAGCCTCCCACGGGGCTTGTTGCCTGGGTTTCGACTGCAAAATCCTCCCTTGCCCAAGTTGTAGTCGCATTTCCCCATCCAGTGTGGGTGGAGGGAGGTGTTACTCTTGCAGTTTAAGGAGGAGACTGTTTAAAGAAATGATTAAGCCCTTTTGCAAATACGGAAAGGGTTTTATGTACTGTTACCTTATGTCCTGATTCATGCATGATTTGTTGTGCGTTAGTCACTTAACTTTTTTACCTGTAAGTTTTTAAAGCCACAGAGTGAGTCCTCCATGCCTCGGACCGATGGGTACTTGAACGGAGGAAGGGTCTTCGGAAGTTGTAAAGGAGGCAGGTCTGTTACTAATGGTGGCCGAGGTGGCCTCATTTCCGGAAGACCAGCCTTAGAAGCTGTATGTTCATCAGTCCCTTCAGGTGATGTGCTATTAGTTAGTTAATGAATTCATTCAATCGTTCATTCTAGAAATGTTTCCAAAGGCTTACTCTTTGCTAGACATGAGCCAGAAATGGGGAGCGCGAGAATTTGGCGTCATCCCCAGCTCCGGGGCAGTCACTCCCTGGGGTGGCAGAGGATCCATAGGAAAGAAAAAGGAAGAATTGAATAAGAGCTTAAGGGAAGGGACTCCAAGGCCAAGAAACAAGGCCATGTGACTGACACGGGGGCACAGGAGGACTTCAGACTTGGTCAAGGCAGGTAGAATATTTGGTCAGTTGCCTCAGTGAGAGGAAGGAACCAAATCTGGAAAATTCAGGTAAAAAATTATAACAAGGAACAATCCTACATATACAAGACAAGAAGGTCGTTGTTTGTTTTTACGGTACTGGAGATTGAACCCAGGACCTTTACCCCCAGCTATATCCTCCGCTCCTTTTTGGTTTTTGTTTTGAAATAGGGTCTCTTGAAGTTGTGGATTGCCCACGTGGGATCTAACTTGCAATTCTCCTGCTTCAGCTTCCCAAAATGTTAGGATTATAGGCTGAAGTTGATGCATTTTATAAAGAGGACGATAACCAACCTGGCTGCAGGAGAAATGAAGGGAAGAGAAAAGATTGTGGGAGGGTCCTGGTGTGAAGGTGACTTGGCCCCACCCCTGGTCCTGCTGGACAGTAAGAACTTTGGGATGTCTAGCCTTGGCCCCTTCTTGCTTTTCTCTTCTCACTTACCTGCTGCCACCCAGCCTCCTCCGTGTACAATACTGCCTCATATGCTGTGCCACCACCGACTGAAAGTGTGACCCAAAACAAATCTTTACTCCTTGTCAGTTGCTTGTGAGGTCTTTGGTCACCGTAATGGAAAGCTAAGACAAGGTAGGCAGAAGCAACTCACACAAGGCCTTGATGCCCTAAGACGACAACCTTTCAACTGAGCTTGCTGATGTGTTTATATTACTATTTTAGCTATTCAGACATTTGTACATTGGTGTCTCATCACGGTTTGAGTTGACATTTCTGTAGTGGTGAATGAGATACCATCCCACTCATCTGTATCACCTTCGGCTCTTCTTTGTTCCACTGGAGCCTTCTCTGTTTTCTAAGTTGTTTTCTTGCTTTTGAGTTTTGAGAATTCTTGGTATATTCTTTGATTACATTATTTGTCAGATATGTGGTTTGGAAATATATTTCCCCAGCCTGTAGCTAATCTTTTTATTCTGTTAATAATCCTCATCATTGAGTGAAAGTTCTGTGCTTTGATGAAGTCCAGTTTCTCAGTTTTTTCTTTCATGATCATGCTGTTATACTACATATTAAAACTCTGGCTAAATAAAGGCTGTTTTTTGTCTATGAGTTTATAGTTCTATATCTTAAATTTATTCTTAAGATATGTTTTGAGTTAACTCTTGCATTAGGTTTGAAATTTACATCAAGACTCACTTTTTAACATGAGCATCTAATTATTCAAATATCACTTGCTGCCATTATTATCCTTTTCTGTTTTCACAGCCTGAGAACCTCTGTTAAAAATCTATTGTTCACATTTACATAGGTTTATTACTAAAATCTGTATTTTATTCCACTGATCTATGGGTCTATCTCTGCAGTCCCTTGCTTGTATTGATTACTGCAGGTGTAAAATAAACCTAAGTGGTCAGATAGCTCACACCTGTAATCTCAGAACTTGGGAGGCTGAGACAGGAGAATTGCTACAAGTTCAAGGCCAGCCTGGGGTGCATAGTGAGTTCAAGGACAGCTTGAAGTACGTATTGAGATTCTGTCTAAAAAAATAAATGTAAATGATGTACTCCTCTAACTTTATTCTTTCTCAAAATTGCTCGGGCCTCTCAAAATTATTTCTTTGCCTCTCTGTACAAATTTTAGAATCAGCTTCTCTGTAGCTTCAGAATGGCCTTTGGCATTTGTTTGTCATTGCATTAAATCTCTAGATCAATAAGGAGAAAATAGATATTTTTAGAATATTGAGTTTTCCAATCCATGAATTTATATTTTTTTCATTTATTTAAGTGCAGGAGACCAGCTTAAAACTATGCCAACTAGGCTATAAAATACTGTTGAGCTGGCTTCTAATTTGGCCCCTGATTAAACTGTGAGTCTGTCTGAGGCCCACATGTGACTTGCCAGAGAAGCCTTTGGCGGGCATATGGAAACATATCTTCTTACACCAGTGGTCACAGTGGAGATTTCAGTGATCAGTGAAACTGTGATATCTCTGACAAAAGATGAAGCTGGGCATGGGGATTTGTGACTCTCACGCAACCATTCTTCCAAATGAATCCTTAACAAAAGATGACCCAGGTGGCTTGTTAGACCACCTGCCCTTCACAGGAAGACGATGACCTACCCTTCACAGGAAGGCACCGTTTCTCCCCTTTTACAAGCCTGGCTTCATTGCACTGTTCCTTACATCTGCCTTTACACCCTGATATGTTGTATAACCAATAAGTGCTGACAAACCTGGAACTTGCGGTCTTAGCCAAGAAGAGTTAAGTTCAGCTTCTCTGTATTTGTCTGTGTTATTATTCTTTCATCCTCTGCTGTACCCTTAGTTGGTGGTCAGGCAGCCCCCGATATTTCAGGCTTCTTTGATTTCTTTATCAGCATTTTGTATTTCTCTGGTATAGAGAAACTATGTGTTTTGCTGGATTTATAAACATATATATTTACTTTTTGATCAACTTTGGTGGCTTTTAAGCCTCATTTTTCATTTGTTGATTGCCATGAAGTACAAATATGGTTGATATTTAGGTGTTCACCTTGTTAAACTTATTTATTAGTGCTAGAGCTGCTCTGTGCATTCCTTTGGATTTTCCTGTGTAGATAATCAAACTATCAGAGACAGTTGGATTTCTTCCCAATCTATATGCATTCATATTTTTTTTTGTCAACTCATTGCATCGGCTATAGCACCAGCTTTTAAAATAGTGTTAAAAGGAGTAGTGACAGAGTCAGTCTCTTTTTAATATTAGGAACAAGGAAAATGTTCAGACTTTTATGATAATGACACTGACTGTTACATCTTCGTAGAGATTCTTTATTAGGTTACAGAAGTTCCCGTTCATTCCCAGTTATCTGAGAGAGGTATTCTTAGTTGTTGTTTTTAATATGAATGAATGTTTAATTTTTTAAAGAAATGTCTTTTTTGCATTTGTTAATATGATTACATAGTTTTTCTTCTTTAGGCTGTTAACACTGTGAATCACATGACTAGTTTTCAAATACTGAACCAGTCTTGGATTCTCAGGATAAGCCCCACCTGGTCATGGTGCATTTTGCTTTTTTACATAACATTGCCTTGGATTGGATTGGATACTTTAATGAGAAATTTAAAATATTCCATTCCTGAGGGATATTGGTTTGAAGTTTTCTGTTTCAGTAATGTCTTTGTCTGGCTTTTGAATCAGGAAGGTGCTGGTCTTATACAATGAACTGGAAAGTGTTTCTTCCAGTTCTGTTTTTTAAAAGGGATCATGGAGACTTGGTGTTCTTTAAATGTTTAATAAAATTCACCAATAAAACTATTTGAGTGCAGCGATTTATTTCTTGGAATATTTTAACCTACAAATCTAATTTCTTTAGAGTTGTAGTGTTACTCAGGTTATGAATATACTTGGAGTCAGTTTTGGTAGGTTATGGTTTCCAAGGAGTTATTCTGTTTCATCTAAGTTGTTGAAATTATGTGGGTGGAATTGTTCATAATATCCTCATCTTCCTTCAATGGCAGTGAAGTTTGTAGAGATAAACTTCGTTTCATTCCTGAATTGGTAATCTGGGGCTCTTTATTTTTGCTCAGTCTGGCTATGTGTTTGTTGGTTAATTAACATTTTAAAATAACCAGCTTTTGTTTTCATTGATTTTTTTTGAAGGGGTTTCAATTCTATTGATCATTAACTTTACCTTTGCAATCTTTTTTCCATCTACTTTCTTTAGTTTTATTTTGATCTTTTTCTTTTACTTTCTAAAGATAGGAGCTTAGTTTATTAATTTGAGAGCTTTCTTTTCTAATGCAATCATTGTAATGCTATACATTTTTCTAAGCACTTCTTTAGCTGCATCTCACACATTTTCACATATTTTAATTTTTATTCAGTCCAAATATTTTCTAATTTATCTTAAAACTTCCTTTTAATTCATGGTCTAGTTAAAAAAAAAAGGAGATGTAATTATTCTGGGATTACATTCTCTTTTGGCAATATTCTGGAGTTTGGTAGTAGCTACTCAACCCATCCGTCCATCCATCCATCCATCCGTCCATCCGTCCATCCATCTGTCCATCCATCCATCCGTCCATCCGTCCATCCGTCGATCCACCCACCCAACAAGTATTTACTGAACACCTAGCTCTAGGCATTGGTGTTATATCAGCCTCTTTATTGTATTTTTATTCTGGTAAAGGAAACAAATAATGAACAAGTAAACAAATATTTAATGTCAAATAATATCAAGTGATATGAAGAAACGATGAAGTGGAGCACAGGAGTAGAGAGTGACAGGACAAGGGGAAGTGTGTGGTTAAACCCAGATTTGCACCGGTGCTATCGCTTACATAGAAGCCTGGGTGAAATAAGGAAAAGATCCTGCCTGCTTCATTCTCTGTGTTCAGAAAGGTCTCCTCCTGTACTGACCCTCATTTCTCATACTTTCCCAGCTCCAGAAGCACTGGAGTTTTTGACGACCTAACAATTAAGGTTTGGCTAAGCATTTAACTTTTCCTCAATATTTTAAGTACAGGGCCGGGGATGTAGCTCAGTGGTTCCAGTGCCTGTCTTGCAAGCGCAAGGACCCGGGTTCGATCCCCGATAACCACATACCATACTGGGCGTGGAGACTCACTCCAGCAGCAACCAGTACCACATACCACAGTGCCGGGCGTGGTGGCTCACGCCTGTAATCCCAGCACTCGGGAGGCAGAGGCAGGAGGATTGCTGTGATGTGAGTTTGAGGCTGAGCTCAGGGCCAGCCTGAACCACAAAGCGAGACCCTGTCTCAAAAAAAAAATTTTTTTTAAGTACAACTGAGGAAGGCATATGTTGCTACTACTTCTAGAAGATCACTAACTAACCTGAAAACTGATGTTTATGATTTGTCTGAGTCATTTTCCCAACTTTAAGACCTACTAACTGGAAGTTTGACCGTGAGAGTGCTGACGGGTGTGTAACTACCAGCTCTCCCACAATTGAGGAGGGAGGAGTCCTGATTTGTGATTGGAAAGTCCTAACTTTCCAGTTTGTATTGTGTTACATTTCTGTAAGTCAAGAAGAGAGGCCTGCCCATTTGACCCGGCCGTTGCCCTGCTAGGTATATACACACAAGAACTAAAAGACTCATATCACAGTGACATATGTGCACCCATGTTTATAGCAGCCCAATTTGTGATTGCTACATCTTGGAAACAACCCAAATATCCATCCACTGGAGACTGGATAAAAAAGCTGTGGTTGTTCTACAGAATGGAGTACTACTCTGCCATAAAAAATGATAAGTTTGAATCATTTCTACTTAAATGGACATACCTTGAGGATATCCTCATAAGTGAAATAAATAGGGCACAGATAGGTACATATCGCATCTTTTCTCTGGTAGGAGAAAATAAAGATGTAAATGAGTCCTAGCATTGTATGTTATATATTGTGAAATAGAAAATGCTCAATGTAAAATAGGGTGAAAGGGGAAAATGTTGAGATTGTAACAAAAAAGTAAGGAAACAAATTTTATGTATATGGGGGGGGTGGTAGGGTGGGTATGGCTGTGGGAAAAAATGAGAATTAAGTTGTGTCTTATACTGGTACAAATCCCCATTATGGAGTGCAATCATGATGTGTATATTTAATGTACCAATAAAGATTTAAAAAAAAAAAAAAAGAGAGGCCTGGGTGGGCTCTCTTCTTCTGTAGTGTGTGCCTGTAATTAGTGTTTGGGACTCTGAAGAAAGGATCATGAGTTCAAGGCTGTCCTGGACTAGAGAGTGAGACTCTGTTTCAAAAAAGGAGGAGAGGCAGGAGGAGGAGACCTGAGCTGAATCCAGCCCTGCTAACGTGTTGAATTTTGACTTCCAGCCTCCAGATCTCTGAGAAAATAAATCTCTGGGTTGTTTTGTTTTGTGCTCCTAGGGAGTGAACCCAGATCCTCCACATTGAGCTGCATTCTGAGCCCATTGTTTAAATTCTATTTTCCATGTGGAGATGGGGTCTCACTGATTTGCTAAAATGTCCAGGCCATCCTCAAACTTGTCTCAGCTTCCTGAGTAGCTGGGATTATGCACCACTACACTCAGTTTACTTTTCTTACCTCTTTTGTTTTGTTTTGTTTTGTTTTTTGAGATAAGGACTTGCTTCATAGTTCAGACTGGTCCCAAACTCATTATGTAGTCCAGGCTGGCCACGAACTTGTGGCAATCTTCCTGCTTTGGCCTCCAAAGTGGTGGGATTACAGGCGTGTGCCACCATGCCCATCATCCTTTCTTCCCCCTCAAAGGCCCTGTTTTCAAATTCAGTCACATCAGAAGTACTAATGGTTGGGATTTCAATATGTGGATCTTGGGGAGACATAACTGAGCCCATACCAGTCTTCTCTGAAGATACCCTGGATATCGGACTGCTGTATTCAGCAGGATCTTTGGAAAACAAACAAACTAACTAACTAACTAACTAATTAACTAACTAACAGCTTGCAGAAACTGCTCAGCAGCCCATCTATAAAACCTCCCTGTTCTTTCTTTTTTGAGATGGTCTGTTGTTGATTCTGTTTAACCTGAATCCTGATTTTATCTCCTAGAGTTGGAACTATCCTTTGAGAGCTCTCCAGCTCCTGTTTGGACAAAACCCCCAATAAACCCTGGAGCCTATAGTAGTTAACATGCTGTCTGTGTCCACATGGGATATGTAACACTGGCAGTTGGGGTGACTCTACCTTTATGTGCTTCATATAAATGAGATAATGTGTGTTCATCCTTTCTGGCTTTTGTGTGTGTTTATGTGCTGGGCTCCACTTTCGGGTTTCGTTACTGCAAATCTGGTGTCTGCTCCGGGTTTGCCAGATACCACTTATGTCTCTGTAAGATATGTGAGCATTTGGACACCTCACTGATAATCTTGTACAAACTTGTTTTTTCTTCTTTCTTTCTTTCCTTTCTTTCTTCCTTCCTTCTTTCTATCCTACCCAGGATAGTCAGAATTTTGTTGTTGTTGTTGTTGTTGTTATAAACAGCATGTGCTCAGAAGTCCCTGGCCACCCTCGGACCTCCTCAGCCACATACCACATTGCTGCTTTCAGGGTGGTCTTTAGGAATAATGTTCTGCCTGAGGCCAGGCACGTGTTTAAAGGTATAAAGATATTTGCAGTGTGAGGAGACTGTGGGCTCTTGGTCCAACAACTGTATAAAATATTGAAGCAAAGTGCCCATGGCTTAAACAGCAGAATATGAAAGTCCTGAGGCTGTCCCTCTGTGATTTTGGAGTCAGAGCGGTTCCACCTGCACTGCACTTGTTCTGTGGCCTCCTGCAATTCTCATGGTCATGCGAGCTTGGTTTCTTCCAGTGCTGCCAAACGAGAAAAGCTTTCAGGATGCTGCTAAGAGCAATAATCTGGATCTCATGGAGAAGCTGTTTAAAAAGAAGGTTAACATTAACGCTGTGAACAACGTAAGTAGAAGTAACAACTACAGCAATTGACTTCTCCAAGGGGTGGCTTAGCTTTGCACTGGTTCACTGAAATAATAATAATAATAATAATAATGATTGGAAAGACTGGGCCAGTTGAGATGGGAGGACTCCTTTGTTGGTTACTCCAGGTATTTAAGCCAAGGTGAGGCTGAGCAGCAGAGCAGGCTGTGGGTGTTTTCATTCATTTCGTGAGAAGCGTGAAGCCTTTAGGCCCAGCTGCATGAAGTCTGGTAGGCAGCAGAGCTGTTGTCAGGGTTACGGGCCCTGGACTTGGTCCTAGATCGTAGCCTGTGGGTGAGTTTTGCCTCAGACAATGGAAAGGCAGAATATCTTTTGTTTTTCAAATTTAAAATCCAAAGCAGCATGCAGGTTTTCATTTCACTGCTTTGAAATAAAGAGCCGAGCATCCACACGTAGGGCACGTCATGCTCTGAGACCTGTCCTGAAGCACAGCATGTGCTCACCTGCTCTTCAGCTTCCTGGGTTTGGGGGAGAAAAACCACTGCCAGGAATGCTGATTTCCCACAACCCCTCAAGCCAGGCTTTATAAGGGGAATAGCTTGGAGGCTACGACAGCTGCTTAAGGCACTCTATGGAGGGTACAGAAGAAGACTTAACGATCAATGGAGTGGAAACTTCAGGGTCTGTTTTTGTCCAGAGTCCTTCTAAGGCACTGGATGGGCTGTAGCAATGAGTTTCCACATTTATGTTCTTTTTGTCTGAAAAATTAAGACACTTACCTATAGAGAGTTACCTTCTGATTCTGGCCTAAAGAGAGATGTCTAAATAATCTAAACTCAGGCCCACAAGGCCTGTATCCATTCCAGGCAGTAGGATCATGGAAACGAAAACTTCAGAGTCTAAAGACATATGTTATATGCAGCACAAGTTATACAGCAGTTATGTGTGTGTGTGCCATGAGAAGGTGCCTCTGTGTATCTCCGGAGTTTCTGTGTCTTCTCTCTGGTGGTTTATGCAAGGGTTTCAGTCTGAGGCACATCCTACCTGGGTTAGTCTGAGTCTCAGATATGCCTGGCTGTCCAGGAAGTCAGAATTCTGCTGACATAGGTGTCATGGCTTTTAGAGGGAAAGGCAAAGAGTTGAGCTAAATAATCAAAATACTCAGTAGAAAATAGTGACTATTCAAGAACTGGAAATGATAAAAGGGCTAATAATGGCCCGATGCCTAAGGACCCACATTATGTTTCCTCAGATGAACCGTACGGCCTTGCATTTTGCAGTGGCAAGAAATCATGTCTCTGCGGTGAATTTCCTGCTGAATCACAAGGCCAGGGTGGATATTGCTGATAAGGTAAGCTCGCCTGCAGACGATGGAATGAGTGGGAGCGTAACCGTTGTGCAGGAAGATCAACTGTTTCAGACAACTTTGCTTCACACGTCCGCAAAGTATTTCCACTGGCAGTGTGCATTTTGAAAAGGTCTCTTCAGAGCATATACATATTGTGTTCTCAGGTAGCTACACTGTTTACTTATTACCCCCAGATCTTAGACATCTACGTATTCTCCCATATGGACTGTGGGCCCTTAGAATGCCTTTGTATGAATAACATGATTGTCCAGGGTATAATCTCGTGCACGGAAGCAGATACTAACTTACTCAGGAACATTAAATCTTGAGTTTGCTCTGTGAATACTGATGGTAAGTAGATCTTAGTTAATAATACTATGTAGCACACATAATTATCATTATTTTGGTATTTTGCATCTCCTCTCAAACAACCTTAGAAGAAAATTCTTATTATTCAAATTACTGATGAGGAGACCGTGACACAGAGGAATTAAATATCTCGTTCTCAAAACTTGGGCCTAAGAAAGGGTGGAGAAAGGATTTAACTCTACCTTGCTGGATTCCTGAAAACAGGCTATTCACTACAAATCACTTTAATTATTTGTTTTCTGAGATACTAAGACCCAGCTTGAGGATTTTTTGTTTACTTTTCCCACCTTCACTTAACACTTTATATAACATAAAGAAACCTGCTGGGGAGAACCAAGATCATGTTTATCATTTGCAGGCACAGAAGTTGACAGCTGAATTCTGAAACTATTGGTTCTTCATGAATTTCATAGAACGTGGTTCTTAAATTTAAATTCTTCTGAAGACCCTCACAGAGCTATTCTGTTTTCTTTCTGGATTGGGATTCCCTGAAGAAGAAGATCTACATTTTTACTGTCCCATGTCACAGAATCTGGGCTATTTGGAAGATAAAGTTGGCTTATACCCATTAGTCCCATCTTTGGCCTTGTGGTGTGGACACGGTGCGGTCTTGATGCTGGCGGCCATTTTCCTTGTGTCAGTAGCAGGGCCCATCCCTCACTAGTTTATGGCTCCGTTACTGGCAGGCAAGTAGGCTGTCATGTAAAAAAATCAGAGTTAAAAATTACCACAGAAAGCACTGTAACTCTGTGAGTGTAATTACTTATGTTAATGACTACGGTAATTAAGGGAACTATCTCCTCTGAAAATTATAATTTGATTATTTGCATATTAGCCTAAAAAGATGAATTTATAATAGACCACATTAGCCAAGCATATTCTTCTTTTACTTTGAAAACCTAATACATTATTTTTTATTTTCCTTTAATTTTTAAATTAAGATACTGTACCATCACCTCTCTCTCTGTCTCACTTTCTCTCTCTCTCTCTCTCTCTCTCTTATGTACAGTTCTATGAGTTGTAACACATATATAGATTTAAGTGACCTCCTCCATAATAAAAATGTAGAGGAGAAGGGCTGGGGGTGTTACTCAGTGATGGACTGTGTACTTAGTGAGCCTGAGGCCCTGAGTTCAATCCTCAACACCGAAAAAGAAAAAGAAAAAAAAAAGCAGAAGAGTTACATTATCCAGAAACGTGTCGTGCTGCCTCTTACTAGTTGAACCTGTCGCACGCTAGTGGCCTCTGGTCTCTGCCATTTCTGCCTTCTAGCTAATGGCATGCAATTTTGAGACTGGCTTCTTTCACACAACAAATCCTCTAATACTCATCCATATTTGTGTACATATCAAGAATGCCTTCCTTTTTATTACCAAGTAGTATTCCAGTTTGTGGATATAGTGCCATGAGTCCCTTCACCCTTTGAAGGACATTAGGGTTGTTCCCAGTTTGTACTATCATTAAGTAATTTTAAGCATGAATTTTTATTTCTGTAAGATAAGTAAATAGTGTAACTGTCACTTAACGAGCAGCCTCTGGGCTGTTTCTGACAGCACGTCTGATGTTTGCGTTCCCCAGTGACACAGCCAAGTTCCGCCTGTTCCGAGTCTTCCTTGGAAGCTGGTACTGATGGTCAGTTTTACCCCTTCATTGTAGCCATTCTAACAAGTGTGCCGATGTCACACTTGTCGCATTAGCGTGCGACAGGTTCAACTAGTAAGAGGCAGCACGACACGTTTCTGGATAATGTAACTCTTCTGCTTTTTTATTTCTTTTTCTTTTTCGGTGTTGAGGATTGAACTCAGGGCCTCAGGCTCACTAAGTACACAGTCCATCACTGAGTAACACCCCCAGCCCTTCTGCTCTACATTTTTATTATGGAGGAGGTCACTTAAATCTATTATGTGTTACAACTCATAGAACTGTACATAAGAGAGAGAGAGAGAGACAGAGAGAGAGAAAGTGAGACAGAGAGAGATTGTGATTTTCACTTGCATGTCTTTATGGCTGGTGAACAGTGTAATTTATCATTTTCATATCTTCTTTGGTGAATTCTGTGTAGAAATTTCCCCATGTGGTGCTGGGGATGAATCCTAGGCCCTTTGACCATACCAGGCAAGCACTCTGCCCCTTACTACATGCCCAACCAGTCTTTTGAAGATATTTATTATTTTTATCATACAAGGGATCCAACTGAGGCCCTTGTGCTGGCCAGGTAGGCACGATACCACTTGAGCCAAATTCCGGCCTTTTTGAAGATTTTAAAACCTGGGTTGTTCTGGGCTGGTTATTTAGCTCAGTGATTCCGGTGCCTGCCTTGCAAGTGCAAGTGCCCGGTAACTACATACAACAATGCAGGGCGTAGAGACTCACGCCCACCAACAATAACTACCACATACCACAGTGCCAGGTGTGGTGGTTCACTCCTATAATCCCAGTACCCAGGAGGCAGAGGCAGGAAGATTGCCATGAGTTCCAGGATGAACTCAGGGCCAGCCTGAACTACAAAAAAGTGAGAGCCTGTCTCAAAAACAAAACAAAACAAAACAAAACAAAACAAAACAAAACAAAAACCTGGGTTGTCCCTCTTCTTATTGTGAGCTCTTCTTGTATTTTGCATACAAGGCTCTTGCTAAGTTTATGGTTTTCATGATTTTCTCACATCTGTGGTTTACCTTGTCAGTGTTTTTCACAGTGTAAAAGTTTTTAATGTTAATCTCGATATTGGTGTTATACGTAAGAATGATTTGTCTTATTGAAGGTCATGAGGTTTTCTCATGTTTTCTCCTAAGAGAGCTATACTCGTGTTTTACATTTGGATCTCTGTCTCTTACAGTTTATGTCTCTAAAACTCACGTCCTGGGAAGTTGATCCCAGTGCACAGTGTCAGGAGGTGATCTATAGGAGGTGACCTGCAGGAGGTGACCTGCACTAGATGAGTGGGCCGTAAGGCTCGCCCTCCGGCATGCTAGTACTGTTACTTCAGCAGGGGATTCTTCATATGGGGCAGTTAGCCCCCTCCCTTTCTCTCATGTGTGGTGACTTCCATCACGTTAGGATGCATTGAAAAGAACCTCACCAGATGGGCCTGACAATTTTGGATTCTCCAGCCACCAGAAATCTGTTTCTATTCATTACAAACGCTCAGTCTCTGGTATTCTGTCATGATAGCACAAAACAGGTGAAGACAATGGTTCATTCCGAATTAATTTTCCAAACCTTCTCAGTCCTCTTCAGATCTGTCCAAGGCTGGGCTGGGGTCTACATGACGGTTCCCTTCTCCGAGCATTTGTTAGATGTGAGGAGTAGGTTCCTGTACAGCTCAGGGTCAGATCACACATACTTCTACCTCTTCCCGAACTGGTTATGTCAGGACCCCTCCTCTCCCAATCACGTCCCCTGCACTCCCAGCTTCTCAACACTGGAAAGGCCAGAAGCAGGGGATCCATCTCACTTCTCTGTTCTTCAGGAGCCCACTACCAGTTTATAGAGCGGAGAGGGTTCGCGCTGGAATTCTCTGTGTGCAGTTCCCTGACTGGGTGCCGCCCTCAGTCCAGTTGCAAGAAAAAACAGTAAAAACAATGAAAAAGCAAAACCAAAAAAATTACTGCCTGATCATGAAAGCTCTGAATTCTAGTTTCCTTCCTTACCCAAATCTGCTATCTTTACTTTTCAGAGCCTTCAGGTAGCTGGATTTTGTTCAGGTATGTACCTTAGTGTGTGTTTACTCCATCCTAGCCAGAACCATAGCCCCAAATCTTTAACTTCTGAGTGAGAGAGAAAGAGAGAGAGAGTCTTGTACAACAAATGCCTTTGTATCCCTGGCTCAGATTAAACAGCAGCTCTTTTTCTAGGCAGCATATCTGAAGATTGCAGTGTTACCAATGGATTATGTTTAGTCCTGGCTCTTGTCAGAGTATCGGGGACCCTCCATGGCAGGTTCTGATCTCCTGATCAGGGTTATGATTCAAGCATAAAAGAAAAGCTCAAATGCAGGATTAAAGAGACAGAGAAATGGGGGGCTACCCACTAAGTGCCAGTTTCACCTGCTGGGCACCACAGGGCAACCAGAAAAGATCTGGCCAGTCCAAGCCGCTGCTGCTTATTGCTGCCATCATGGTCTGATTGGGGTAAAGGGGCCAAATTAAAGGACACGCAGTTGCTATGGACACGTTACCAATGCAAGCAAGGCTTGTAAAGGAAAAGACAAAACATTCTTGAATTAGGAACATAACAGACAAAATATCAGGTTGTAGTTAGCAAATAACCTTGTCCTTCTAGTTAAGAAAGTTTTAATTGTGGGAACGGAATTTGGGTAAGGTTCACTCTGACCTGGCCAGTAGACTTCAGCTGAGGCCATACTCGCCTCTCAAAACAAGCCCGTTGTGGGGTTGATCGTTTACAGCCGGCACCGCTCACAGCCTGCTTCGGGCATCGTCAGTAAGACAGTTCCCGACAGCGGAGTGGCAGCCAGTTATTCCTGAAGTGATGAGGAGATATTGTACAACTTGTTCACTTCGAGGCTCTTATAAATAAATCTTTGTGTCACCCTCACCTGAAGCGCGTTACCAATGCAGGCGAGGCTTGTAAAGGAAAGGACAAAGCATTCTTGAATTAGGAACAGAACAGACAAAATATAAGGTTGTAGTTAGCAACTGGGCTGCCAAGTTTCTCTCAAAATCACTTTGTCAGACTTGTAAGAAATGCTACCACATGAGAAACAGTGATTCCTGATGCACTCTTTCACTAAAATTTTTGCTAAGTATTTTATAACAAATTCAATCACTCACAGTGGCGTTAGTATGCAACTGGTAAAATGCTTTTCGTGATTCAGGAGATGTTGTTTTGTGATGGTTGTTGTCTCTGTGAGGCTTTCCTGGCCAGAGAGAGTGAGGTGCAGAGTCAATCACAGGCCCTGGGGAAGGTTTCTGGAACTCTCCGATTTATTCAAGCTTCAGTGTCATATATATATAGCAAAAGGTCACAGGGTGGGGTGAAGGCTGGGAGGAAGGGAGGATCTATTGGCTTGATCTAGGGTTTTGCCCAGTAAGAGAACTTTTTGAGGGGGTGGTCTATATGGCATGAGCTATGAGGGATGGTGAGGCCATGGGTGAGAGACAAGAGGGGTAGGGCTACCAAGATGACTGCTGACAAGATTCAACATGTGGGAGCGAGTGTGCTCAAGCCCCTAAGGGTCTCCGAGTCTGCAGGGAGACAGAGTCTCAACCTTTAGGCTCAGGAGACAGGCACCAGGTTCACTTGCCCTAGCCAGACTTGAAGCTCTTTCTTAGTTTCGTCCGATTCGGCAGCTGTGTTAGTGGAGTGATCAGCCCCAAGTTTGACTTTGCTGACCTGTTGCCTATGTTCCAGCACACGTTCGCAGCAACATGACAGTCAGAGGCCTTCACCCTCAGTCTCTGTTTAGTGTCTGTGGTGGGCTCCAGTGGAGTCACTGGAACTGGACCAGATAGACGTGCTTGCTGTGCAAAGCGTGGTTTCAGGACCACAAGGGCAGGGGTCACCCAGGCACATGTTAGTGACAGTCTCAGGTCCTGCTTGCATCTTCTGACTCAGGACTTGACTTCAAGGATCCCTGTGGGGTATGAAGCAGAGTGCTATGAGGATACTTCTGTCTCTCTGCCGGGCGAGGACAGATCTGTAACAGATGAGCTCAGTGCCAGGTATTGTGTGGCCCAGCCACCGAGGACCTCCAGGTTCTGAGGAGGGGGGAGGCAGCATCCAGAAGCGTTGGAGAGGGCAGACTCTTAAAGGGACAGCTCCCAGGGGGCAGTGCAGCGTGGAGAACAAATGCTGCTACCTCAGAATCAGCCAGCAACAAATGTTAGTGAGGCTGCAGAGAAGAAGGAACACTTCTCCACTGTTGGTGGGAGTGTAGACTCATACAACCCTTTGGAGATCAGTGTGGAGAGTCCTCAAAAAGCTAGGATTGGAGGTCCCATTTGACCTAGCCATTGCTCTGCTAGGTATATACACAAAAGAATTAAAAGCTTTGTATCACAGCGACATATGTGCACCAATGTTTATAGCAGCTCAGTTTGTGATTGCTAAATCTTGGAAACAACCCAAATGTCCATCAACTGGAAACTAGATAAAGAAGATGTGGTTCTTTTATAGAATGGAGTATTATATTCTGCCATTAAAAATGATAAGATTGAGTCATTCATACTCAAATGGATATACCTTGAGGACGTCCTCATAAGTGAAACAAACAGGTGACAGATGTGTAAATAGCATATCTTTTATCTGGTATGAGAAAATAAAGATGTAAATGAGTTCTAGAATATATAGTAGATATTGTGAAAAAGAAAATATTTAAAGGGAAATAGGGTGTCTGGGTAAATAACAAGGGGAAATAGAATGTGATGGTAATAAAAAAGGAAACAAAGCTTATACATATAGGGGATGGGGGGTTTTAGGGTGCGTGGGAGAATGGGAAAAAATGGGAATCAAGTTGTGTCATAAACTGGTACAAACTCTCATTGTTGAATGTGATGATGAGATGATGTATATGTATATATATGTGTATATATATATATATATAATGTTCCAATAAAGATTTGAATTTTAAAAATTGGTTAAAAAATCTATATATCATAGACTGGAGATAATACTATCTATCTATCATCTATCTATCTATCTATCCTATCTATCTTCAATACTGAGGACTGTACCTAGACCCTTTGTGTTGAGTTATATGTCCATCCCTTTTTCTTTTTTATTCTGCCCAAACTATGCTTCAACTTGTGACCCTCCTGCCTCAGCCTCCCAGAATGCTGGGATTGTGGATCTGCTTCACCATTATCATGTATATCCTTGTCATAACTGGTTATTTTTGCTATTGTTAAGTTATCTGTTTCTTAATTTTTGATATCCTGGTATTAACTAAGGCTTTGTTGATTGAGACAGAATCCCCTGGCTCATCCATATAATAGTTTCTCCTCTTCTCTCTTTTGGGGAAGCACGGTTTGACAGCGATTCACCTTGCAGCCTGGTCAGGCAGCTTTGAGATCATCCTCATGCTGGTTAAGGCTGGAGCAGACCAGAGAGCCACGAGTCAGGTAGTACCGTGCAGTCACACCTGGACTTGAGTTTCCGCCGGGAAGGAGGGTGCGAGCCACAGTGCATGCCTCCCCCTTCCTCTCCCCCCTGGCTTCTTTAGGACGGGCTGAATGTGCTCCACTTTGCGGCCCAGAGCAACAGTGCGCACATCGTCGAGTACCTCATTCAAGACCTGCACCTGCGGGAGCTGAACCAGCCTGACCAGGTGTGTTTGTGGGTGTGGGTGTGGGTGTGGGGAGCAGGGGCAGGGCATGCTATGATGAGCACCCCCTCCATTTCTGCTTTCTTCCCGCCTCTGGCAGCAGGCACAGGCTGGCCAGGGAGCCAGAACCCTGGCTGCTGTGTCGGACACAGAATGAAGGAAAACTCTGGGTTAGTGGTGACATGTGGAAGACAGGAAGTACCGAAGAAGCAGACAGATTCCTTTTCTTTTCTGCTGTCCTCTGGCCAGAGTGCGGACAATGTCCAGCTCCTTCAGTGTTCTATGTGTCTAAATTTTATTCTGTTATACCTTACCTTTTTAGAATGTGTTTGACCCCAAGCTGAAAAGTCACCAGTCATGGGGTATAACACAGTTGTACTCTATTTGTCTATATTCCTTTTTCTTTCCTAAGGAGACATACATAATACCAGCTACCTCTCCATGGACATTTATTAATGTGTTGTATGGAAGGAAGCCATTTATACACATTCCTACAGTGATGGATTAGGGGCTGACCCAAATGGATGCTCTCCAAGGAATCATGACTGACCGACTGAATGAATGAATGAATGAACTCTTTAATCTCCACAATAATCCAATAAGTAAAAAATATTTTATTTTTGAAAGAGTCAGAGGCGGTTCAAAGTCTCTAAGCTAGAAACTCTCGGCACCAAGGCTGGAAGCCAGTCTGCCCCACACCAGTTTGGCCATCTGTCCAGTCTCGATCTCAGATGACAAGGACATTGCCTTGCGATGGAGATCATCTTTCCCCTGGATATCTTCCTCTATGTCCCTTTTTGGTGGACCGGACTCATTGCTGTACCTGGCAAGGATCCCATGTCTCCGCAGAGGAACAGACTTTATGAGTGAGACTGACGTTTTCTGTGCACTAGAGCAGGAGTCCCCGCACCTGCGACCTGGCCTTTGGACCTAAGGTTCACGGCAGGGGGAGTGGTGGGCAAGCCAGGCAGCTTGTCTATGTTCACAGCTGCTTCTCCTCCCCAGCGTGACTTCCTGAGTTCGCCTCCCGTCAGATTGGGCCAGTGCTAGACACAGCTGTGAATCGGGGCTCGAGGGCTCTTGACTTCGAGTCACCCTGAATCGTGGCACACACATTGTCCCATGGAGAGACTGTCTTCCATTAAATCAGCCCCTGATGCCAAAAAGGTTGGGACCACTGTACTAGAGGATTATTTTCTCTAGAAAATAAAAAGAAAGTTTCTCTAGAAGTTGATCAGTACTATTCACTTCACTTCTTTTAAAAACAGTTCATCCTTTTTCCTGACTCCAAAACAACAACAATACTCCCTGTTTTTGCAAATGAGCTCTGTAAATTCTTTTACTCCTTTGCCTAGGACCAAATCACTATATATTTATAGTGCAGAGGCCGACACAGAAGATCTGTGCCCTAGGCAGTGCTACATGATTAGCTCTGTGGTGATACACACACACACACACACACACACACACACATTTTATTAGCAAACCACCATTCTTTGATATAGTTAATTGATGGTTCCTCAATCTTCTGTAAAAGTACCTAAGCAAATGGGCTTTTTGAAGAACCATTTTACTGGGCCTGGGGGTGCCTGCCTGTAATCCTAGCACTTGAAGGGCTAAAGAAGGAGGATCACTGCAAGTTCTAGGCTTGCCTGAACTATACACTGAGTTCAAGGCCAGCCTGAACTACATAGCAAGATCCTGTCTCAAAAAAAAAAAACAAAAACAAAAGCACAGAAAAAAAACCAGAAGAGCCATTGTGTAACCTCCTTCCAGTCAGACACCACCCTTTCCTTATAGCAATCCGGGTTGCCCACTGTTGGAATTCTTAAATAAGCTAACAACTTGTGCTTAGGAAAGAGCTGGGCTCATGGTAAATGCTCAGTAACTAGAATAGCTATTACAACAGTTCTTCGGGCATGAAATGCATGATCTGATCTCTCCAGCTGACAACAGAGTCAGACACCGTTGAGTGTCAGAGCGAGGGCACCGGGCCTTGTAGTTTCTCCATGTAAAGCTGGGATGCGGTGCATGCACATGGATGAAGTCCATTCAGCAGGTGTTTGCTGTAAAAGTCTGCACAATCGTCTCCCGTTGTGTGGGCTCTGACTCTCGGCCGCAGCAGTGAGGGGGCAGCGGGTTCCAGGGAAGCCTTCCCCGCTTCTTGTGCTGCTCCTGGCCAGGCACTTCCTGTCTGTCATCTCCTTCCAACTGGGTCTGGTCTCACTTTCTTCCTGTCCTGTCCACTTCCTTCCTGTTCTTACACTTTCTTCCTGTTGGGGAAGAGGATGGGAGCCCAGCAAGACTGAGTAGTGCTGTCCTTGTCTACCCGAAGTCTCCAGGTGACCACAGCTTGTGCAGAATGATACGGTTTTCCTGTGACCTACCTGACTCTCGTGTGTGCTTTAAGCATAGGTAGCTACAGTGTAAATGCGGTACCCTGTTTGTCATAGTGTAGTGTTTAGAGTAACGACAAAGGAAAATGTCAGTGTATGTTCACTAGAGAAGCGGCTTTCCACCCAAACACTTTTGATCATAGGTGGTGAAGTCACAGATGTGGAACTAAGAGATGCAAAGAGCCAACTGTGCACCCGAGGTATTTAACCAAACCCGTGCTGTCTGTAAGGACGAGGGAGGAGGACGCACAAGGCCCAAGCCTCCTCACTTACCCTTTTCTTCTGTGCCATTGACTTCATGCTCGGTTTCTTTTTTTAAAGTTGTTATTTAAATCTTTATTGGTACATTGTGAATACACATCAAAATCACATTCAACATTGAGAGTGTGTACCAGAATATGACATGACTTGATTCTCATTTTTCCTCTTCCCCCACCCACCCTGCAACCCCCCACCCCCTATATACATAAGCTTTGTTTCCTTTTTTTTTTTTTTTAATTACTATCACATTCTTTTCCCCCTCGGTATTTACCCCTACACTCGGTTTCTTCTTGCTCAGATCTCTCACTGTTTCAGGTTCCCCTTATCTGGGGTTTACTTTAAATTCCTGACACCTCTGAGGGGAAATGTTGAGGGTGTGGATGTGTACAAGAGACCCATGGGACTGTGTATGTAGGGTCCCTTCGCAGTGAGTGTCTCAAGGATCCCTGTGGTAAAGAAAAGCCAGGTGGCACTTTGAGTGCCTGTTTAATGGCTATTTATCAATTATTGCTAATAATTCATTCAATGTAATAGAGGTAAACTTTTAAAATAATCCATAATAAACAATTCTAACCCCTCATATTTATTGGGATTTATTTATTTTTGCATGCACAACATGAAATGCATTGAATGAAAACATAGTAGGTTAAGTACAAATTGAGTTACTAAAGGAAAAAGGAAAAGGAATCCTGGGTGCTCTTTATTAGTTACTGAGGAAAGGAGGTAAGGATTCTGAGGCGGGAAGGTGTGGCGATCCATCCTCGACCTGAAATCTGTAGCTCTAACCCCAGGCTGGTTATCTTCCCGCTGGACAGTTTTTCTGCTTTCTGAATATGACGGTCCTATCAGACCACACTGGATGGAGAACTACTTGGACATAATGAAAATGAATTGAGTGGTTTTATAAAATGAAATGACGTGATAAAATAAACTGTCATTTAAAAACCACATGTAGGGCCGGGGATTTAGCTCAGTGGTTCCGGCACCTGTCTTGCAAGTGCAAGGACCCGAGTTTGATCCCCGGTAACCACATACTATACTGGACGTGGAGACTCACGCCCAGCAGCAACCAGTACCACATACCACAGTGCCGGGCGTGGTGGCTCACGCCTGTAATCCCAGCACTCGGGAGGCAGAGGCAGGAGGATTGTGATGTGAGTTTGAGGCTGAGCTCAGGGCCAGCCTGAACCACAAAGTGAGACCCTCTCAAAAAACCTAAAAAAAAAAAATAATAATAATAGTTTAAAAAAACCCACATGTATCTTTGAAATTCTTGTTATTTTGCTTAATAACACATTAAACAGGAGAAAAGATTTGTATCACTTCTTACTACCATCTAATCTTCTTTATGCTATCTTTTGATGTATTTATAAGATATAGATGGACTCAAATGTTCTCATTTTGTGTAACGTGGCTCTAACATTTTCCCCTGGTGATAATATTCCTAAGGGCACCCAGTATTCAAAGCAATAGCCGTTTTCTTGGAGAGCAAAGCACCTCATATGAGGTAACGGTAGTATTTTCTCAGAACCTCCCCGTCTTGGGCTTCTCTGGAGGATGGCTGCTCGGTCACTTTGTTTGGCTACAGAGAGGTGCAAAGATTCGTGGCAAGCTCAAGTAAGACAGAAAGGCTATTTCAGAGCGGAACAGATCTCTGAGCCTTCAGTTGTGTTTGTCTTTACTGTGATGTGATTATTATTTGTCTCCTTAAACAGGTGTAAGAGTTTAATCCCCAGAGTGGTGGTCATAGCATTCAGCGGGTGGAACTTCACCTGCAGGACAAGACACAGCGACTCCTGGATGCTGTGGGGACTGTGGGTTCAAGAGGCACTGACACCAATAGTCTGGGCTTGTGTCTTGACCGCTGGCAGTGGGCAAGATACTCCGTTAAATCTACACAGATTTCCTAGTGGGCTCTGAAGTCCTTTTTGTAATTAGGTGATATCAGGCAGTTTATTTAAAGAAGCTCCCTATTCAAAGGTTGAGTCAAACCCAACTCAAGCTTTTTCTTTTTCTTTTTGTAGTACTGGAAATTAAATCTAGGGCCTGTACATCCATGCTACTACTCAGCTCCATCCCAGGCCTTCTAAAATTCTCTTTTGAGACAGGATCTTCCCTGGCCCAGCCTGGCTTTGAACCTGTGATCCTTGTGCCACAGCCTTGAGAGTGGCTGGACTGTCGGGTGCATAATACCACTCCTTTTCTGACCCAAACCACCAGTATTGAGGAAGAAACCAAGGGACTTGACTGGCTTTCTCAGTCCAGGTGGGAGTCAGTCCGGCTGTGTCTACACCTGGGAGCTCACTCGATGTCATCGGGGTCCTTTATCTCTTTCTGCTTTTTTAGTTCTGCTCTCCACTGTGCAGGCTTCACTGTCAGGCGGAGTCTCTTTACCCAGCCGTGAGGAAGGCTGCTGACAGCTTAGCTGCTTCCTGGACAAGAAGGATAAAATGTGCCTGGGAAGCGTCCCACGGCCAACTGTGATTGGTCTGGTGCAGCCTGTACCATCACTGTGGCAGGAGGACACGGTGGAAGAGGATCCGCTGGAGTCAGGAGCTGTACAGATGCAGCGGTGGGGAAGTTATGGGCAGCCGTCAGGTAGCAGGTGCTGGCGCCATGCGCCACTTGTGTTGCTGCCTCCCATCCACACGCAGTCACGCTGAACCCATGCCCTGTTTATCCCTTGCTCGGTCACCACAGTGCTCTGGAATTACCTGTGTGTCTCTTCCCTACTGGACTGTGAGCTTCTTTGGGCCACATGTCTTCCTCTTGGCCACTCTCCTGTTTATCTGAATGTCTGACATTTACACACGTGCTCAGCAGTTGTTGAGTAAATGGATGAGTGACTTAGAAAGACGCATGACCCGGTGTTCTCATCTAGTCTATAATTAATGTTTCTTGCTCCTTCTTGCCTGATTTGTTTACACGGACTTGTATCTGTTGTCATTATTTGCAGATATTTGTAAAAGTCAGACATAATAATTTTTTGTTTGCCATTTCCAAATGGCTTCAGACCAATTAGAGCCTAATTTGCAAGCAGCAAGCTGTGTTTCCAAGCCGTCTGTTCCTTCCCTAGGTCCTTTTTTAGTGAATTTGTGAGAAGGAGGAAGAGAGTCTGACCTTGAGACTCTGAGAGGCTCAGGATGTAGATCTTACTGGGCAACATATCAGGTCATCACAGCACCAACGTTTGGACCCCGAATTGTTTCTCCAGTTGCCTCACATGTATGAACACAGACTCACAGAGGGCTGATCCCAGTTGATATTTCTAGTTTTGCTTAGTTTTTGCTGAACAAAATGTTTCAGCATTTTCTCTTTTTCTATTTCCTCTCTTGCTGTTGGGGACTTTTGGTAACAGAGCGCACGATCTTTTCATAAAGTGGTATTAGCGAGTGGTCAGATCTTGCTCGGATTCAGGACTTGTTTTGTAATATGGAGGCTTGAATATTTTTTCTTCTACCACATTGCAGACATGTTGCTAAGCTTTCAGTTAATAACACACTAAGCCAAGTTGTGAATGTTTTCTTTCCTTTAATTAATGAAAATATGTCTGTCACCATTTTTCCATGCCAATTTCATTTGCCTGCTTTTAAATACCTCAAGTTAGGAAAGTAAGTTTTCTATGAGTCTTTCAGTTTTCTTGATAACATTTTTGCTCTTGCAAATACAGTCTCCATTGGCAATAAGAAAAGTTGGAGAAATTACCATAATCAGAAAATTCTATATTTGAGTTTCCCAGTGAATCAACTTTAAACACTTCTCTTCAGCTGTAGTGTGCAGATAATGTTCATTTATCCATTCCTTTTTTTTTTTTTTCTTTTCTTTGGTACCAGGGATCAAACTCTGGACCTTATGTTTGCAAGGCAGGCAGTGGAACCACTGAGCTAAATCCCCAACCCCTTTCCATTTCTCTTTCCTATTGATTCGTATTAAACAGGAGAGCTGAATATATGCACAAGCAAGGAAGGCCTAAAAAGCAGGTGATAAAATGTAAGGTGTGAATGAGCCACATACACATGAAATCCTGGAGAATTTCCATTTCAACCATTTTATATCACTGAGGCCTGGGTGATGTGCTGAGCTAGAGTCTGGCATATAGTCGCTTCTCAGTAAATCACTGAGCAAAAGAACCACTGACTATATATGTATGGCAAGTTCATAACATCACTATATTTCCTTCGGAGTCTCTCCTGCATGATGCTTCTGTTCCGAACAATGCTTCTCTTGTCCTGAAACTCAGGCCACGTTGATATGGAGCTGCCCAGCACTGCATCTGGCTTGAGTCAGAGAAATTGTCATCTCCCTCTGTAAGAAGGACCTGGAAACACTATGAGCAGAAGGACCATCTTGGTCACCTCACGACTCTTGAAGTGCTGCCTGCTTGGACAAATGTCTTGTTCTTTGCCAAGTGTGTAGTAAACGCTCAAATTTGCCCTTAATTTCCAGAGAGGAAGAAAACCTTTTCTTTTGGCGGCTGAGAGGGGCCATGTTCAAATGATAGAAAAACTGACCTCCCTTAACCTGCACACTTCAGAGAAGGACAAGGTGAGCTGGACTTCGATTTCTTTGTTGAACACAAAAGGAAAGGAAAGTGAGAAGGAACAGTTAGTGTGGAGATCTGGCCACAGCATTTTGATCCACAGTTGAACTCTTCAGTTGTCACCAAAGGGGAATCCAGGTACTAACTCTTCGCTTAGTTATAGATTGTCCTCGTTGGCAGTTTTTGTTCCAAGTTTTGAAACCAGTTGGCTCCGTGGACTTTTCCACTTTCAACTGCTGTCCTCTTCTGTCCTCCCAATATGCTATGGACTTAGTCCCATGACACAGGGGAAAGGAAACTCCTGAACTTCTGTGTTTAGAAGGACATGTCCAGTGGTCTTATTAGGGGAAATTCCTCCATGTGATATGTGGGGGAAAGAGTTCTGCACATTTTAAAGTCTTTTGTTATAACTAAAATGACCTCAGAAATCTTTGACCAGTCTGCCCACATGTAAGCTACGTGTAATAACTTTGGTTTCCATTCTTTGCTAGGAAATTGATGGCAAAGGTAGTACAAGAAACGTGAATGACTTCTTTCCTTTCTGGTTCCAATAGATATTTTTTAAAAATTTAAATCTTAAAACGTTACAAGTAAATTGTACATAAACTGCAGCTAATACGGTCCTCTCTCTGGACTGCAGATTTGAGCAGTGCGGGACTTCAAGAAGCCCTCCACAGCTCTGCTGTTGGATCTGGGACTCCCCGGGGCCGGGAAGTGCCTAGAGCATGTGTCTCTGTTGCAGGAGGGAAACACGGCCTTGCACCTGGCTGCAGGGCATGGCCGCACTCCCGCGGTGCAGGTGCTGCTAACTCAGTGGCAGGAGGTGAATGAGACCAATGAGGTATGTGGACGTGCTCATTCCAGCTGGACCCAGGGCGAGAGAGAATGAAGACGTGGGCACCACAGTGTATAAAATGTGATGTTGAAAGAGTCCAGTTTTTTTTTCCTTCAGAGTCTCCCACAGCACTTTGTCCATTCTCTTCTTCACGCATTCATTCAAAACACATTTGATTCATAGATGAAATATTTTCTCTTAGTTGCCTACAGAACAATATGGCCTTGCCGAAAAATACTTCAGAGTTGAGTCTTCTGATAATTTCCAAACCTGATGCCTCTTATCACAGATACTGGAATAATACAGATCATCAGCATTTAAGATACCATAGAACTGAAGGCACAGCATTATTCTGTGCGACACTAAGAAAAAGCAGTGCGGCCGACTGCAACATGACATGCAAATATACCTATTTCATAATTTAAAAAACAACAAAAAAAAAATGTTTTTCTATCACTTAAACTATTTACTTTTGGCCAAGAATGGTAGTGTCCATGTGCAGTCCCAGCATTCAGTAGGCAAAGGCAGGATTTCCATGAAGCCAGCCTGAGCTATACAGTGAAACCTCATCTCAAAAAAAAAACAAACCAAATCAAAACATGAATGTTTATAGTTTAAAAAGTTTTTAAACTTTTAGTTTTAAAAAAATTAATTGATTGAGATATTGATTGTAGTCCTGGGGACTGAACTCAGAAAGTACCCTGAGCTAAATCCCCAGCCCTTTCTTTTTTTTTGACAGAAGATTTCACCTAAGCTTCTCAGTTGTCCTCAAATTTTTGAATTTCCTGCGTCAGATTCCCAGATTACACATTTACAGAAAACAGTTCCTAGGTTACAGATATGTTCAAGGTATCTATTTTTAAGCCATTCAGATACTGTATAAGGGAAAAAATAAGCAACTCAATTGGTTATTTATTCCTAAACTTCATGATGAGTTTGCTTCTTTTAAAATATCTTCTTCAGAACCTCAGTTTCCTGCCGTTGAAGGTGAGTGAGATGGTTTCTCAGCAGAATGACCCAGTATCTCTGCTGTGATGCCCATTCTGACACAGTGCACATGCTCAGTGACAGCTGCTTCCAATCTGCCCCCTGGGGGACTCAGCTTTTGAGATGAATCTCAGTCTGAAGCAATGTATATCTGAGAATGGATAGTCACGAAAATGACAATTGTTGGCTCCACATTGAAAACCAAAGGTGATGATGTGAATGTGTAATACTGGGTCATGTCGGTGCTTTGGCCCAGAGAAGCCCATCAATTGTTCCTCACATCCTTGGGCCTCAGAACACACAGATTCAGAGCAGGACCCTGAGTGCCTGGGTCTGACCCTGGTTCCACCACTGTCTAGCTGAGAGATGTTGGGCAGTTAGTCACTCCTGTCTCATTTCCTTTTTTTTAAAGTATCCTTAGAAAGGAACAGTCAGGTTTGATGTGAAGGCTTCTCCATGTGCAGGGTGTAGTGTGGACACTTGCATAAAAAATGATGTTTATTGATTTTACTGGTGCTATTGTAGCTCAGTAAAAGTGACCACAGTTGTCACAGTATAATTTTATGCTCAATTTTTCTCTTCCACTTTCTGGGAGAAAATAATCCTGGTTTTCAGCTCAGGATCAAGGACAAAATGAGAACCTTCATGTGTTTATCTTTGTGAGTGTTCATTTTGGGGGGTTACTATTTGGCATAATGATTTTTAGGTTTGGGTGTTTTAACTTACTTCAAAGGATCCCAGGAATTCTGTTTTCTTGAATGAGAGCTATGAGTCACAAGTAAAAAATGTAAGGAGAAAGCCAGTGGGGTAATGTACTCCTGTAAACCCAGCACTCAGGAGGGAGGCTGAGGAACAAGGACTACAGTAAGTTCAAGGCTGGATTGGACTATATAATAACATAAGGCCAGCCTGAACTCCCTGAGTGAGGTCCTGTCTCAAAAAACAAGCTAACAATGAGGGGAAAAAAATGAGAATCAGGATGTGTTATGTACTAGTAGAAACCCTCAATGTTGAATGTGATCATTATGTATATATAAAAGCTACCAATAAAATTGATTTAAAAAAAAAAAATCCAAGCAAACTCCCAAAACAAAACAACAAAATAACTGAAAGAGCATGAATCACTCAGAATAAATCTTGGGTGTGACTGGCCACAGAACAATTTACAGTGTTTACAGCCATTCTTGCTGCCATAGCAAAATAGATCTGGCAATTTGTAAATCATAGAGATTGTTTTCTCACTGTTACAGAGGCTGAGAAGTCTAAGATCAAGATGCCAGGATATTCAGAGTATGGTGAGGGGTGCTATCCTCTTCCAGGTGGTTCCCTGTGGCTGTGTCCTCATACAGCAGAGGGACAAAGTTTCACACGAAGCCCTTCCAGCCTTTCTTGTAAGGGTACTTACCCTGTTCAAGGGGAGGGAGGCCTCAGGGCCCCTGGCAGCTCCACCTCTTGGCATTATGCACTGAGGAGTAAGTTTAATATGTATTGTAGAGGAACACGCAAACATTCAAACCACAGCCGAGATCAAGTCCTAGTCAGAGGATTGAAGGTCAAGCTTGCTCTGTTCTGTTCTGGTGCGTTACCACTGGAATGTGTGCCTGTAATTCATTCGTCTTTAGCTCTTTGGAGTGAGAGAAGGTCAGGGAGCACTCGTAAAGTCCAGTACACGGTAGTTGCAGATCATGCTACGTTTCATTTGCATGAAATAATGGACACAGTGATAATGTTCTTTGGGATAAGGCCTATGATTTTCATGTAGTTTTCATGTAGCTTCTTGTTGTAAGCTGTTGCTGGATCAGTTAAAATGAATGTGGGATGTTTCAGAAAACAGGTTTACAAATATTCTTGATAGAAAATTCATATCGGTAAAGAAAGTTTAAGCATGAACCTGTTATATTCATTAATAATTCAGTTAGTACATGATAAATTCTTAAAATTTGAGATTGAAAATAAACATAAATGGCAGTCTTGTGTTTTCTCCCTATGGAAAGGATTATTTGACACTGATTTTTTTTTTTTTCTTCTGGTTTCTTTTGTGTTCCTACACATGTTTGTCCTAGTGGCCTAGACTTCATTTAAACCTTTTTTAGCTCTTGGAATTTAGTTTGTTTCAGTTGTTTCTTATTTTAGGTAATATTGTCAGGAACTGTTTTATATATAAACCTTAGTTTGAATTCTTCATTATTTCCTTTGGGTCTATTTTTGAGGTTGATGTTTGGGTCTAAATCTTAAAGAAATGGATTCTTTTCTTCCTTTTTATTTTTGTTTTGCAAAATTTTTTCCGATTGGAATTGCTTTTTAGTATCTCTTTTTCTGGGAAAATGATGAGAAATTATGAGGAAGAACACCTCTGTAGATAGATGGCTGTTTCAGACACTCAGGTAAAGGAGCCTATGACACAATTTTCCTGCCTTTTTGAGATGGGAACTCTGGGTCCCTCTACTTGCCTCCCTGTGAACGTGGTTGTTTGTAACTATCTAGTTACAAATAAAACTTTATGAGCTTATACAAATGCAACCATTAAAAATAGAATTCAAGAGAAGAAATGGTTAGGGAATAGTGAAATAATTCTACATTTCTTTTTCTGTTTTTGGAGTGTCTACATGAGGAAAGGGAAATATCCAAGCAGCTGTTGTGTGAGGCCAGTTATTTAAACTCTAACTTTATCCTATTTGTGTTTATCCCAAGTTTCAGAAAACTGGAGTACTGAGATCACTTTTCAGAATATTGATTGTTTTGTAAATGACATTTAACATTTTAAATCAGTTGGAAAAATTAAACATGTACTCTGTACAAACAATTTTCATTTTGTGTGTTAATAATATATGCATTATCACTTCTATTTTCAGGATTGTCTTTCTCATCTAAGTTGTTGTTTCCTTTTGGGCATGATCTGTGTTCTATTCATCTTTCTTGTACCGGTTTATACATTCTAATACATATTTGCTACAAAAATTAATAAAGGTTAACAGTATGAATGGTGGGCAAAGAAAGGGGTACAGCATTTGATGTCAAACAGTTTGACTTGCTTCCTGGCTTTACCACTTTTCAGCCCAGGTTCTGTTTTCTTATTATAAAATGAGGATAACAATAACACCGACCTTATAGGTTAACGGTATGAATTGACCGGGCCAACACATAGACCTGGCAATACAAGTGGACACATCGATGTTCAGTAGTGCTATTCATTATCAAGAGTAATGTACAAATGTTATAGAGAACGTGTCCTCTATATAACTTAATTTCATGACAAGGGGAAATTGCTAACTTTTTTTTTCTTTTGTTAGAATGGAGAAACACCATTTTTTTTGGCTGTTGCAGGAGGTCATGAAGAATGCAGCAAAGTACTACTGGCAGCGGGAAGTGATATTAACATTTCAAATAAAGTATGTGCCCCGGGCCATGTTTACTTACATAGGGAGGGGATGTGGAATGTTCTCTAGGAACTCTGGTGCTGTGTTACTCATTCACTGGGATCTTGTAGAATTAATGTTTATTATATGCTCTGTTTTGGTTAAGAATTAATGATTTACCTCTAGTAGCCTCCCATTAGCATCTCCTCAAAAGTATTGTCCTTCTTTCTGTTTATGTGGTGAAGGAATAATTGAGGCAAAGGGAACAAGAAATTATCATTTTTAAAGACAGACACTCTTAAGTCTATTTTCTCCATAACAAGTAGCACATGCCTGGCTTGTACATACTAGACACTGACAAAAAGTTTATTGTGTGAAATGACCAGTGGCCAGTGTGGAGCCTGAAACAGGCAGGATAGTTAATACCTTCTCCTAAGTAGAGAATATTTTTACATTCAATCATGGTGCTAGGAGCCTTGAATTTCTCAGGACTTTTTTGAGACAGGGTCTCACTTTGTGGTTCAGGCTGGCCCTGAGCTCAGCCTCAAACTCACGTCACAATCCTCCTGCCTCTGCCTCCCGAGTGCTGGGATTACAGGCGTGAGCCACCACGCCCGGCACTGTGGTAGGTGGTACTGGCTGCTGCTGGGTGTGGGTCTCCACACCCAGTATAGTTATGTGGTTACCGGGGAATCGAACCTGGGTCCTTGCACTTGCGAGACAGGCGCCGGAACCACTGAGCTAACTCCCCGGCCCTCAAGACCTTCATTTTTGACGGTCTCAAGGCCTTCATTTTTTAGATCAGAAAACTGTCATTTAGAAAAGCTAACGAACTCATTCAGGAGCATAAGACTAACCAATGGCGGTGGAGGGACTCCAATTTATGTCTGACTCCAGTACTGGAACTTTTAAACACTGCAATGGCCTTGAATCCAGTTAGTTGACTTTTTCTTCCTTTTTTCTACTTAGTATTAAATTACAATGAAAATAACTTATGTTAAAAATTTGAAGAGTGTCCAAGGGCACATGGTAAGACATTTCTTTCTCCAGCTCCACATCTAAATTTCACTCCCTGGAAATATATAAAGTCAGTCTTTCAGAAATTATCCACTCATTCACACGGAAAGTGTGAGTTGACTAAATACATATTCATGAACACACTGATGCCACATGAGTTGTAACACATTATTGTATAATCTATGTTTCTCTTGACTTTGTGGGTTTAAGTTTAGTCGTTGATATCTTCGATATCTTTATATCAGCCTGATATGTAAACAATTTTTTCAAATAGTATGAAGTGAAACGCTTAGAATCAAGAATAAAGTCTCAAACAGGGAAGGCTGTATATCCTTGTATTCTGTGGGCAGAAGTGTGTATTTGTACAACACTTCTGAAAAGCAATTTGTCACTTTTCTTTCAACCATATATAGGAAATAATGTTACAGCAATAATCTCAGAGGAGGAAAAAGCTAACTACATGCATAAAAGTGGTGAAGTTACTATCAAAAGCCAGAGAATTAGATAGACTTTATATGTAAATGAATGGTAGAAGAAGGCTGAATAAATGTTGCTGCATTTATTTCTTAGAAAACTAGCTATTAGGGCTTCAGATTTAGCTCAGTGGTTCTGATGCCTACCTCACAAGTGCAAGGTTCTGAGTTCAATCCTTAATACCAAAACCACCCCCGCAAAACCAAAAAATATATAGTGATATAGACAATGTCTATCATTCAACACTAATTAAACATAACATATGATAACATAATAAATAGTAGTATAAAAATTATTTCTGATGGGACAAAGCTACCTGTTTTTCTTTCATTTCATTGATAAATTGATAAATTCATTGATAAATAGTGTTTATTATGTCTGATAGTGGGGAATTATAGCCTGGCATGGTAATTATACTCTTCTATATTCATATTTTCATTCTAGTGCAACATTCCTTTTTTAAAAAATTCAAATCTTTATTGGTACATTGTATATACACATCATCATCTCATTCAACGTTAAGAGTTTGTACCAGTATATGACACTACTTGATTCTCTTTTTTTCCCTTTCCCCCACCTACCCTGCAAACCCCCACCCCCTATGTACACCCTATATACGTAAGCTTTGTTTCCTTTTTTTAGAATGGAGTATTATTCTGCCATAAAAATGATAAGATTGAGTCATTCATATGCAAATGAATATACTCTCAGGATATCCTCATAAGTGAAATAAGTAGGTTACAGATGTGTAAATATCATATCTTTTCTCTGGTATGAGAACATGAAAATGTAGATAGATATAAGATATAAGTAGATGTTATGAAATAGAAAATATTTAAAAGGAAATAGGGTATAGGTGTAAATAATGAGGGGGAAAGGAATGTGATAGTAATAAAAAAGGAAACAAAGCTTTCTTTCTTTTCCTCTTCCTTTTCTTTTTCTCCTTCTCTACCTCCTCTTTCTCCCTCCCCCCTCTTCTTGCTGCTAATTACAGTACTCTAAAAGGCTTTTATTTTTTACTTTTGTAGTTACTTGGCCATAATAAGCTTACATAATTTATAAGTGTTTCTGATTTCTTAGGATTCTATTTGCATACTTGGCAAATTCCTTACCAATATATTCAATATTTTATGAATACTACATGTAACAATCAGTGAAGCATACCAGTTAAGTATCTATTTACTTCATTTTCATGGTGTCCTTTTGGTGTTGGGGAACCAGTAATTTTTGCTTTTGGGTTTTATGTATTCGTCTCTTTAGAATTTTGTATGTCCTCACAAGTGCAAGGTCCTGAGTTTGATCCCAGTACTAAAAAAGTAAAAAAAAAAAAAAAAAAAAATCGGTCAGTCCTCCACCCGGTGCTCCAGTGCCTGGGAATCTCCCAGATCCTCCAATCAGTGGATTTCTGCTATAAGTCCAGATGTTCTCTCTGTTTTAAGTGGCCTCAGAGCTTCCCAGGGGAGATGTTTCTGATCCTTCTGATCTCAGTCTGTCATTTCATCCAAGAAAGTTTTCTTGGTCATTCACTAGAAAACAGCCATCCAGTCGTGGTATTTTACTTCCATTGTAGCACTTCTAACTAGCTGATATTATTCTTCTAATAGCATCTAGAATATATCAAACAGATTTATTCTAAATGTACTGATTTACTGACATCAGTCTACTGATCCATGAGTCCACGGATTGCCCATCTTCGTGAGAATGTAACATCAAACTGCGTATCAGATTTGTTTACAAATATAGTCCCCCAGGGTCTGATATAGTACTTGGCGCATAACAGGTGCTCAATAACTTTTTGTAGAATGCATCAATTATTATTTCTATGCATATTCCCTAGCTTGTTTACCTTCTTGAAGAGAAAGAGGTTGGATGGTATAGGAGGCAGATGGATATCCCCTTCTCCCAGAAATGCTCATGTGTTAATCCCTGGAACCTGTGACTATGTCAGGTTATAGTGAAGAAGAATTCCAGCTGGAATTAAGCTGACTCCCCAGTTGATCTCAAAGTGAGATTTCCTGGCTCATCTAGTGAGCATAAAGTAATCATAAGGCTCTCTTAAGGTTGGGGGGATGGCCGGATGACGGGGTAGAACTCAGCCACTGCCAGCTTGATGATGAGAAAAGGGTCGAGTGCCAAAAGTGCAGGAGGCTTCAAAAAACTAGAAGACAGGAATGGATCCAGCTGTTTTCCTGAGCCTAGCTAGTCAGTCTTCTTGACCTTCAGAACTGTAACACACTTGCATTCAGCCACTAAGTTTGTGCTAATTTGTTACAGCAGCAAAAACCACCACCACCACCAACAACAAAAACAAGTACAGAGGGCTAAGCCAACTGCAAAAGGAAGACACGGGGCCCAGACTTGATAGACCATTTATCCAAGTCATATAGGGAGATAGCATCAGCTCAAGCTAGATTTCAGTTAGCCAGAGCTGTACCAGTTATTGCTCTTTGCATCTGTTCCGGTTGTCTGTTGCTTCATAGACAACTCACAGAAGTCAGAGACTTACAGCAGAGTTATTATCTTTTGGGGATCTGTGATGTCGACCAAAGTAATGCAGGGAGGAAGATTCTCAAAGATGAAGTTTGCATGAAAGAGCAGATCAGCACAGTGGAAGTCTGCATGTCACAATAGCAAGCTCTGCGCTTATTCAAGGACACTGAGGCCAGGGGAGATTTTTAAAGGCAAAATGCAGAGGACCATATAAAACATTTTGAAACAAGACTCTTTGGCTATAAAGTTTAGTGACAAGGGCAGCACTGGTCCAAGACAAAACACAGTTTTGGGTAGACACCCATGCAAAAGAATTGTTTGTACAGCATCACAGTGGGCATTGTGCTAGCTTGTGTATCCGGTAGTCTTTTGAACCATTCGCATTAGGCAGGGATGTATAAAATCACCTCCATCACAATGTCCTGGCTTTACTAAGGTTTGGCCAAAGTGATTCCATTTTGATTCTGACAACTTTCACGGTGGATTGATTGGACTCAGCTCAGAAATTGTTTCTATGGGTGTGTTGTGTGATTACACTTAGACATCAGCCAGGGTTTTGGTCATTTAAAGGATTAGCTGAATCACATATCCCACATGCCTCACTCCCAGGCCTGGTGGTTGGTGAGGGCTGTTGGCTGGGAGCTTAGCAGTGACTTTGGTCCGCAGAACCAACACATGGCTCTCAGTGTTGGTTCACACACCCTGGCAGCTGGGACCTTGGAGGAAGTATTACAGGGCCCACATTACAAGAGGCAGAGAACAGAAGCTAGGAAGGGAACACTGTCAGGCTGAAAGGAAAGGAGTAAAGAAAACCCACTTCTCAATGGAAAAGTGGCAGAGTCATATTGCAGCAGAGCACGCGGGACAAGGATACCAAGGTGGCCATTTTGGAAAAAAAGTTTTCTATAGTACTTGTACCTGCATGACCTGAAAATATTTTGTAATACTCTTATAATTAATCAACAGCTAATTCATTGATTGATATTATGGCAAAGTACCATGTTTGATTGGTTGGAAACTGAAGGAGGATCAGCCACAGGCCATGCCGTTGGGCAGGGAGCCATCCAGCTGGGGCACTAATGTTAGCAGATGTAGGGTTTGGGAGACTCTTTCCAGGTTCTTGGTGTCCTGGACATGACACATAGAAAAGGCAAAGTTGAACATCGTGTGAAAGTGGAAGAGAAGTACACTCCAGGTGAGAGCGAGCTGGTAACAGATTCACAGCAGTCCAGAGGATCAGGGAAAGGAGTCTTTTGTATTGGAGAGTTCTAGGTTGTCTTCCCCTTCATGCGAATAAGGGACAGTCATTTTATCAAAAACTCACTTGGTTTGGCCCCAGATTTTAACTGCCCTATGGCTTGGCTTCCCAATGGATGTAAGTGAAGGATTGAAATTATCACTCTTCTCATCTTGCGCAGCCAAAGTATGACTTGGGGTCATAGTACTGGTCTAGTGTGGACACCTCTGCTGCTGGCTACCTTCCAGTTGCTGTGCACAGAACTCTGGGATGAGATTAGCTTGGGACTGTTTATTGTAAGGTATTTCAAATCACTGTGCTTTTAAAAGGGGGAAAATGAAAATAGCACTATTCTGATTGGTACTGTAAATAATGTGACATGCAAATGAAATGCCGCCTTCTGATTTGTTCCGCATACAGCACTCTGTAGCCACGGTCAGTTGGGTCCTGGGTGCTGCGTGTGTCCTCTGGGTTTTTTTTCTGGCTTTTGACACCTTCCACCTAGCTGTCTTACAGGTTTGCCCCATCCCTGGTCTCCTACCTCACTGAATGAAGAACTCGATCACAGGGGAGCGGCAGGAGGTAGCCACATGCACAGCAGAGGAGACAGGGGCTAAAAGAGTTGCATAAAAGGGCAGCAGGCGACTCCTGGCCCAGGAGGAAGCCAGTGTCGAGCTGTGCAGCTAGGCCTGGCAAGGAGGGGAGCTGGTCGTCAGCAGAGGCGGGGAGCAGGAAGCTGCCGAGGCCTTCCTGAGGGCCAGTACCAAGTGGCCTAGTTTGGTACAAGAAAAGATTTTGCTGAAGAATGAGAAGGAGAAGACTTAGTTGTAGTCCATTTTCTATTTCCGGGGTCATGGAAGCAGTAACTCTTATTTGCCAGAAGTATAATGTCTTAACTCCAACTGCTGAGATATCCTAAAGCTGTGTGGCTTAACCTGCAAACCTTTATTTTTCATAGTTCCTCAGGTGGGAGCCTGTGGTCCTGGTGCCCACAGGGGTAGGTCCTAGTGAGAGCATCTTTCCGGTTAGTAGACCTTATTGCTCCCCTGTACTAATATTTACTGCATGAGAAACTGTGGATAGCGCATTGGTTTATAACAGGGATTTCTCCTCCGCCCCGTCTCTTGCAGTTCAAAGTCAGTGCTTTGCAGAGAGCAACCCAGAACGGCCACGTGTCCCTTGTCGACTTTCTTCTCAGTGAGAACATTGAGCTGCACCGGAGCACAGGAGTGAGTCTATCCCTCTAAACCAGGTTTGGTCCTGCAGCCTCTGGCCTGTCTGGCTGGAAGATGGCCACACTGATACGTCTTGGGGTGGAGATGTTTCACAAGGGAGAAATTCTTTCTGTACAGGCCAGCTGACTCCTTCTAGAGGTTGACTGTTAATCTTGAGAAATAAAATCCAACAGATGAATTTTTAAAAGTCACTGAAGGTCTTGAGCAAAATGAAATCTTTGTGTTTTCAATATTTGTGTTTGCTGTAATCAAACTTTCCCACAGGTGGGTCGGTGCCCCGACCCGCTCTCCTCAGCCTGGGAAAATGCAGAAGCTGCTGTAACTATGAAGAAGGGTGGTCATTTTTCCCTCCTTCCCTGAACGATTATGTTTTTCTTTGGAAAGTCAACACTTTACACTGATGCAGGTTTTCTGAAGTTTGAATTGGCTTTCGCCAAATGAACAAAGGCCCTCTGTGTTAGAATTAGACAAGAAACATTCCTTTGCTGCCTGGTGTATTTTCATTTCTCCTGTGAGAATATTATTCCCTCTGATCTTGCTGAGCCATTACTATTTCCTGTGTTAACTCGAGAGAAGGGATGTGATTTGAACTCCATCTGATAGTTTCTGGAGCCTGGAGTTGGTGGACTTGGCTTTGGACCTACCTGCTCAGTCCAACGATGTTTCCTGCCTCTCTGGAGCAGCAAGGTCCAGCAAGCTGGGTGGTCTTGGCACCAAGGACACTGCCTGCTTCTTTGAGAGGAAGGCTGCTTGGCTTTTCCTGAACTGAGGAGACCTCCACAGCCTTTCCCTCAGGCTGCCCCACACTTCCCTCAGCGCCATTTTCTCAGCCCCTCTTTGGCCCTCTGCCTCCGGCTGCTCAGCCATGCTGTCTTATCTGCCCCTCTTCCTCGTGTGCTGAGGAAACTCTGGCCTGCACACTCCACTTCTCTTCGGTGTCTCCTCGTCCTCTGCAGGAGGCTGGTGCAGACAGGCGCTGGGCTCAGGCCTGGGCTCAAGCCCTTTATCTGCTACTTCCTCGCTCTGTGGGGAGTTAGGCCCTTCTCCGCCCTGGGGTACAGTGGGGCTATCTGACAGGCTCCTAGGGCTGCGGTGAACGTGGTCGCTGCACAGCTGTTAGCCCCAGTGTGAGCGTGCAGAGTGAGCCCCGGGTGCCCTTCAGCTCTCTCTCAAGCCTTAGCTGCTTCTCTGCCCCTTTCCCCTGGCAGCTGCCTTCCCTCCTCCTGGAGCCCGGTTGTCTCCTGCCACAGTTCACCAGAGCTGTGTGGGGCTGGGGACCTAGAGT
Source organism: Petromus typicus (assembly GCA_004026965.1). Lineage (NCBI taxonomy): Eukaryota > Metazoa > Chordata > Mammalia > Rodentia > Petromuridae > Petromus > Petromus typicus. The sequence continues at coordinate 42,361 of PVIR01006100.1, forward strand.
GCGATGGTTCCCGGCGGGTGGGAGACGGACCAAGAGGCCAGGTGTGGCCAGAAAGCCCTGATTTATCGACAGAGAAGAAAGATAGCGGCTGCAGAGGGCTGGGTGGACACTTGTGGCTGAACTCTGTAGAGGTGGGAAAGTTGAACACAAGAATCAGCCCCTGAATAAACAGGGCTGGACAACAGTCCCACAAAAGCCGTTCCTGTAGTGGACAATTTCAGTACCTGGAGGCCATCAGGAACTCACACAGTATCTGCAGAAATGGGTTGCTTGGTGATTTGAATGAAGCCAGAATCTTTTGGATCAGAAGTCTTTCTCCCTGTCTGCAGCCTCAGGAGTCCCCTCTGCATTTAGCAGTCAGCAACAACCACATCGCGGTTGTGAACAGCTTACTCCGTGCGCAACACGACACGGACGTCTTAGATGAGGTGAGCGTGGAGCGGGCACCCCGAGAGCCTGCTTTCTGGGTTCAGCACTCGGCGGGCCACGGGAGTTCTGGTCTAGCTCGGGGCTTATTTATCCTTCTTTTTCCCCTCTTTCTCCTGTAACCTCCACCCATCCCCGGCTCACCCCACGCGTTGGCTTAGAGGCAGGGTAGGTTCAGCCGGAGCCCAGGGGGCTGCGCGGTAACAGGCCTGGGGGGAACTTCCCAGAGAAGCCGATCTTGCCCCGTAAGGAGGAAGCTGGTCTCTGCCTTAGAGACTTTAAATGTGTCTCCTTTGCCTGAAGCCAAAAGAGACCGCTCGGAGTCCAGTGGTCACCGGGATTGAGTCCGCTGAAGTAAAGTCAGATTGCTTCATAAGAGCCACCACCGCCGGCTGGGCCTGGCAGCAGGAGGCGGGACTGAGAGCGGGACACTGTCCCCCGACCCGGCCACGGCTGGGCCACTGTCCCCTGGGGATGCGACACCGAGGGAAGCCTCCCCACGGAGGCTGCTGGGCCTGCTGCCCTTGCCCACCTTGGGGCCACACTTCCTCCTCCTGAAACCCGGAAGCAGCCTCCAGCTCCACCTCGGGGTTGATCCTTGCCCAGAGCCAGGGGGCAAGGCCTCCGTTTTCTGCCCTTTCCTCCCCAAGGGAACCTCTCCTGCTCTGTGTCTTTCACTGCCCCGAAGATGCGGCGGAGAGTCCTCTGATGATGCAATAAACTGACACATTCAACTCTGCTAGTGCCCTCTTTCCTAATAGGTGAAATCTTTGCTAAATGCACAGCTTTGTGTTCAACTGTGATTTTGGTTTTCATAAAGCTACTTAAATCTACTCTAAGGAAGGAGTGTTCATTAGATTTGCCAATCTTTTATCCCCTTAAACTTTTCAGTTAGGTCAAGAATACAAATGTAAAATAAGAAAATTCATATTTTAAATATAAAATATTTGTATAAAATAAGAACAGCCTGTCTTCTAAACTTAGAATTGTCAACCTGAGCCATGCCAGCATGGTGGTATACTCCTGTCATCCCAATACAGGAGGCTGAGGCAGGAGGATTGCTTCATATTAGAGGCCTGCTGGAGTTACACCGTGAAACCTGGTGTGTTACTTTTTTTCTTATTGCTGTGACAAAATGCCTGACATCCAAAGTTAAAGGGGAAAACTATACTCATAGTTTGTAGAGGTTTCAGTCCATGGTTGGCTGGCTTCAAGGCAGTGTGGCACACGGCAGAGGGGCATTGCAGAGGAGAAACAGCTCTTCGCAGGCAGGGGACAGCGAGGGAAGCAAGAGCAACAAAGAAACCCTAAAAGCATCTTTCTGCCCTGTTTATGTTATCCAGACAACAGGCATTAGGGCGGCGCCAAACTAGTCATTCACATATAGTGGTTTAGTACCCACATACCCTTAATCTCAGCAAAGCTGCATGTGACCACATGAGACGTTAGGGGGAACATCTGGTTATAAACTGTGCATGTAAAACCACAGCCTGGAGACAGGCTTTTTTTAATGAGGAAAAGAAGTTTATCCAGTGAACAGACTAAAATCAGGGAGAGATTCTAACAGCTAGCCAATTTGTGATCCTCCTGCCTCAGCCCTAACCAGGGGCTGAGTAGGGGGCTGCGCCCATCCAGAACTGGCTGTTTCTGAGATGGTGCTGCGCCTCCTGGCGGTTGTGATCATGAGCCACAGTCTTCGTCCTCAAACGGAGACTCCAAGCCCACTCATCAGTGGCCCCCCTTCCCTTCTCCCCCGAACTCTGGCTGCCACCTTTCCACTTCCTGTCTGTACTGCTCTAAGAACGTCACACGGAACCCTTTCTTTAATTCCTCTCCCCCACTCTTGATTTGACATGAGTCTTCCTATGTTACCCGAGCTGGTCTTGAACTTATATGATCCTCCTCCCTCCTTCTGAGAAGCTGCGCCGCCACCCCGGGAGCCACTGTGCCCAGCTCGGAAGCGATTTTTATTGGTTGGCTTGATTCTCATTTATAGATGGGTCATAATTTATCTCATGTCTCCTTGCAGAAAGTGTAGCTTCCTCTTGCTGTTTCACCATCATGGATAATACTGCAGTGACTATCCCCTCAGCCCGTGAAAAATATAGGGTCTGTACATTTGCCCTTAAGCCAAATATAGTGCTCCTCAGTTTCCAATTTGTTTTTTCACCCCACAAGGACATTTTCCCCCTCCTTCATGTGCTTCCATTACATTTTAAAACATCTTTTTTTTCTGGGCAGAGGCAGCGAACCCCTCTGCACGTGGCTGCTGATCTTGGAAACGTGGAGCTGGTGGAAATCCTGCTGAAGGCCGGCTGTGATTTGACGATCGTTGATAAGGTAATCGCAGCTTTCTCTCTGCACTGTTGAGATGGTGCTGCGTCCCCTGGCGGCTGCGAGGGTGAGCAGCAGTCTCAGCCCTGCCCGTGGGACTTCTGCCCAGATCACAGACCTTGCATTTTTGTAGACAGGAAAACATCCCAATTTGGACTTGAGGTATGTAGGTGAGAATCTGTACCCTTAAAAATATGTGTTTTAAAGATTCAAATAATTCACTGAATGTTTTAAACGATAACAGACAGTGTAAATGCACCCACACAGTCCATTAGCCCAGTGCCTCCCTAATTTTTTCCATTTTAGATCAAAATCCTACATTTTACATTTGTACGGTCTGAAGCAGAGATGCATCGTATTATTTTACTTTCTGTCTGAGTCAGGGGTTGTTTGTTTCTCAGGACTGGATTTGAACTCACTTACTTCTCATTGAGCCCTTTTTATTATATTTTGAGACAGGGTCTTGTCATGTCACTAAGTTTGCCTAGATGGCGCTCTACCTTGTGGTCCTCCTGCCTCAGCCTCCCAGTGAGCTAGAAATACAGACCTGTGCCACCATGCTGTGCCCAAGCCTTTCTATATTCTGAGACTGGCTCTTGCTAAGTCTTGAAGTTGCCCAGACAGGGCTTAACCAATATATAGTTAATAAGTCAAAACTATAATGTTCTACCTTCTTCTGAAGTTTTTATGAAAGATAAGTGCTTCTATGAGCTCATGACATCTTGGATGGAAGAAAAAGAGCAAAGGCTTATTGTAGATTTTACTTTCCCGGAGGCCTGCCTTTTGGGCCTGAGGTTCTTTCTTTTCTTGTTTCTTGAAACAGTTTCATTAAGTAGTACAGGCTGAACTGGATCCTCCAGTCCTCCTGCCCCAGGCCCCTGCAAGCTGGGGTTACAGATGTGAGCTGCACGGCGCGCTGGGCCCGAGTGCCCACAGTTCCCAGGGTCCCCCGCGCGCCTCCTCTCCCTCTCTAGGGTAAACATGGCGGCCTTTCCCTCCAGGGCACTTCCGGGACGATCTTCTCATTCTGCAGCTCTGGTTTTCAGCATGCTGCCTTCCCAAAATAGGCTAATTATGATGATTCAAGTGGCTCTCCACACCAGAATTTAGACAGCATGCAATTAGAGGCTTGTTAAATGCCGGCAAAATGCAGTTCTTCCTAATTTCATTACTGTCGCTTTTGATTAGAGGCTGATTACTTTCAACCCGGATTCCCCAGCCCACACGGGCCGCGGCGCCTGGCCCGAGCCCTCGGCGGCGTGGGTGGGAGGCGCGCGTGTTGCTAATACCCAGTGGTGCCGCACATGTATCGGTTATGTTTCTGGACCCGCAAAGGCAGAAAGACAGGTCCTAAGAGAGGAACTTCTGGACTTATTTGGGACCGTTCATTTGAATTATCCAGAGGCTTCCTGAGCGCATTCTTCGGGGCTGTGGGAGAAGTACGTTTCCTTTGTTCCGGGAAATGCACACAAATGAAAGCAGGCGCTTTGCAGAGTGTGGGGGGTACTGTGTGTAAAGCTGCGCGCCTAGCTGTGAGCTCAGCCACCCCGTGAGAGGGGCAGCTTTTGGGAGTTTGTGTAAGATGACATACGGAGTCCCAGCAACACAGACTCACATTATGTCCAGAACAGACCTTTTTGCTCATTCTGTTTCGTTTTAATAGGAAAACATTCTAGGAAAAAATCCAGCTAGCTAAATTCTACGCTATGAAGTAAACTGTTGTCATTATTGATACTTTCAAAAATGAAACAGTGCTTTTCTGACATATCACTCCATCCTCCTTAAAAGTTGGGTTTCACTTCCTGGTCTAAAGTGGTTGCTCATGCTCCTGCCATCACATCAGCATCTCACTCAGAAAGAGGGAAGGTGGGAAGAAAATGCCACCTCTCCTCTCTTCATAGACACATCCCAGAAGTTTTGAGCTCCCTTCCACTGGATGGAGTATCAACCTGACCACAGGGGAGCCTGGGAAACGCGAGGGCCCCATATGTTGCCCTCACTTCGCACCAGGCCCAAAGATGCTCAGGACTAGTCTAGGTTCCCCCAACCAGAACGTGGTGGATCAAGATCAGAACCCAGGCGGCTGTCCTCACACCAGGCGACGCCACCCGACCCTTTCTGTGTCTCCTTCGCTCGCAGCAAGGCAGGACCGCGCTGGCTGTGGCCGCCAGGGGCAGCTGCAGCCTGGTTGTGGACATGCTCATCAAAGCGGAGCGGTACCACGCGTGGAGAGAGGTGAGGCGCGGCTGCGCGGGGCTCCTGGGCAGGGTGGCTGTGCTTCCCCAGGGTGGGGTTCGCTGCACCAGAGGCCCCCCAGCACCTGGGTCTCTCCTGCCAGCCCCTGCCGTGTGGCTCAGCTGTGCCCTCTGCCCCTGGTGTCCGGCCGCCTCTGCTGCGAGGGCTCCGGGAAGTGGCACAAAGGCTCCGTGAGACCCGTCAGTGGCTCCCTGCAAACATCACTCATCTGAGAACACAGAAAAAATATTTAAGTCATTGTTTATATCTTTTTTATGGTTATTTCCTCATTCTGTGGCAGGGACTATAGGCCCTGACACCCCTACCCCCGTCTGTGTCCTTGGAAAAGATGCCACCAGCCTCAGGGTGCAGCCCAGGGCGCCAGCACCAGAATTCACGTCCCATCAAGCCAGTGTCTGCCCCCAGAGAGCCTTGAACTTGACTTGCTGTCCGTTTGGCCCACTCTGAAAATTTCCTTCAATTCTGTTTACTGTCTAGTCTCTCTTTCATTGGCTCAGTACTCCGGAAGTACAGCTACAGGTTGCTTAGCGACAAGGACAGGCGCTGTGTCGCCAGGTGATTTGAACGCTGTTGACTGGCGGTGGGTCGCGGGGTTCCTGCACCCCGGGAAGTGACCGCCCTGTCCACGCCACGCCTCGAGGTGCGGCTGCAGCTCCACCTGCGTGGCCCGTCACTGACCAGAACCCGCTCTGCGACTCTACGAGGCTTCTGAGGGCCACACCACCCTCTGTACCATCCCCACCTTTTATTTTTTTGCCTGTAAAACATTTTTTTTAAAATAATCAGAACTCTCTGCTTAATTCCCCTCCTTTTCTTCCCCTTCCTCTTACTTCTGTTCCTTTTTCTTTTTCTCTTTCTTTTCATTTCCTGAAACCATGAGTGTGTTTTTTTGCAGGCAGCTTTGTGAAGTCCCACCTTTCTCTCTTGCTTTTTAATTGGTTACCTCCACATTTTCTCCCGAAACTAGAAATGCCCATTGGCTGTATTTTTACTGCATGCAGCGTTCTTAGGCTCTGTTGGCTTGGTGGGAATAAGCGGCTTTTCTAACCAATGAATCATCCTTTCCTAATACATTTTTTAAAGATATAAGAATTCAATAAGCTTTGAAAACACTAGATAATAAAGGAGCCCCCAGAAATGGTAAGTGCTGTTAACCTTGGAGTATTGAGGTCTGAGGTGAGGAGATGATTTATTTTTTTAATATGTGTGTGTATATATGTGTGTGTGTGTGTGTGTGTGTGTGTATGTATTTACGAAATGCATTTATTATTGTTTTAAATCATCTTTGTTCACCAAACAAGCTCATATCCTGGCCTACTATAAAATGATTTTTGTTTTGTTTCGTTGTGTGGAGACGAGGTCTTGCTTTTGTAGTTCAAGCTGGCCCTGAGCTCAGCCTTGAACTCACAGCAATCCTCCTGCCTCTGGCTCCCGAGTGCTGGGATTACAGTGTGAGTCACCACATCTGGCACTGTGGTATGTGGTACTGATTGCTGCTGGGCGTGAGTCTCCACGCTTGGGATCATTGTATATGGCTTCTGAGGATAGAACTCCGGCCCTTGCACTTGCAAAGCAGGTGCTGGAATCACTGAGCTAAATCCCCGGCCCTATAAAATGATTTTTTTTTTCCAGTTTTTTGAGACAGGGTCTCGCTTTGCGGTTCAGGCTGGCCCTAAGCTCAGCCTCAAACTCACATCACAATCCTCCTACCTCTGCCTCCCGAGTGCTGTGATTACAGGCGTGAGCCACCACGCCCGGCACTGTGATATGTGGTACTGGTTGCTGCTGGGTGTGGGTCTCCACACCTAGTATTGTTATGTGGTTACCGGGGAATCGAACCGGGCCCTTGAGCTTGCAAGACAGGCGCCAGAACCACTGAGCTAACTCCCCGGCCCCTAAAATGATTTTTAATAAAAAGATTAGAGATACAATTTAAATTTTCTTCCTTATATCTGTTATCCACTTACACATATATATCTTTTTAGCCTCCAAGTCATTCATCATTAATTTCAGTGACTCAGAGGCAAGCCCCTTAAAACTTGCCTTATATCTTTTTAATCACCAATTTTGGGCCATATGGCTTCATTAATGAGCACAAACGGACCATTGAGTGATTCAGGGCTGGGGCAGGGAAACCAGGTAATACTTTCCTGTGAGGCTGAGGTCTGCCCAGCCAGCCCCAGGATGTCTAAGACATACAAGTTTCCCTAAGAAATACGGATGCCGTAGTGCAGGATGCGCTTTGCTTCCTTCTCTTTCCTTGTGGTTGGAAGTGTGTTGCTTCAGGAGAGGAGGTGAGGGGCAGAGGTGAGCGGCCGGCAGCTCCTGTGCTGTCTCACTCAGGCTGACAGGTCCCACTGTCGGCCTGAGGGGCTCTTCAGAGCTGGCGCTATGGCAGTACAGTGGAGGCTGACGGGGAGAAGACCTGTCCTTTATGGTCTCTGAAACAGTACAGGCCGTTTGTGTCTGTCTTCTTATTCTAACATGGATAAAAGGAAGCTTCTAGAAGCCAGAAGACGAGATGTTAACCCAGGCGAGGTGCTGTCGGGCTGGGCCTGGCTGCAGAGCTTGAAACCCCCGACTTCCCACTCCAGGCCTCTCCACTCCCCCTGTACCTCTTTTCCTTCTCCAACAAGAACGAGCCCCTGGTTTATCTCATCAAGGACCTACCCAGCCCGGGGCCCGCTGGAGCTTTGGTATGAGAAAATCAAATACTCTAGGGAAGTTAGGCCATTAAAATTGTTGTGATGTTTCTTTCTGGGTTGGGCATAAGTCAGTCAGAAGCACAGGGCACTAATTTTCTTTCTGATAAGACGGTACCTGAACTTTTTGTTTCAGACATTTATCTCCATCTTGTCTGGCAGTGATGTGGTGACAGTCAACAGGAAAACAACTTCCGGTGCTTCCTTCGTAGTGGTGTCTAAAAGCACATGCTCTGGGATCAGGCAGTAGGCAGGCCTGTCTGGGATAATCTAATGCAATCATTTTCAATTTAGGAGCATCCGGAGGCCACATCTGCAGTCTTTGCTCTCACCTTCAAGCAAGACCACAGTCTGGAGACCAGGCACATCCGTACGCTCCTCTGGAAGCTGGCATACTGTCACCTGAAGGCCAGTGAGTGGCAGAGGCTGGCCCGCGCTTGGGACTTCACAGACGACCAGATCAGAGCCATCGAGGAACAGTGGACAGGTGAGTGTGTCCTGCTGGTGTGGGCAGCGAGTGAGGGGCTGCAGTCCCTCCAGGAGCTTTCGGGTGCTCACAGGAAGCAGTGGGGTTCAGGGAACAGTTAGCTCAGGTCCACGGGGCTGGGAACTCTGCAGAAAGCTTACCCTCACCCGCGTCTACAGTGAGCTGAAGTTTGAGAGGGACGCATAGTACCTCTATTGAGCTGTGTTGAAAAGGTGGCCTTTAGCCTAAAAAGAACTAAAGTTCCCACCGAGTGGGCACCAAGGAAGCAAGGACTTAACAGTTGGGCATGCTACTGGGAAGCCAGCCTGGTTTCTCCTGTCCCTTGTGATTGTCCTGGGGTAAATGGACTCACTCTCCAGTCAAAAGGCTCATTATGTAGAGTCTCCATTCCAGGAGCGACCCCTTCTACCAGGGAAAAGGCAAAGAGGCTTTTGCAGGATGTGGCCAGGCAGAGTTGGCTGACCCTTGAGAGACACAGGGGGATACAGAGGAATCTGTGGGTCAGGTGGTTCTGAGTCATTTCAGCTGGACTATGGCTGGCAGAACTGCTGAGGGCATCCCCAGGGTCCCTTAGCTTCATGTGTGTGTGCATGTATGTGTGCGTGTGTGCATGTATGTGTGTGTGTGTGTGTGATGGTGTTGTTTGAGTCCTGGGTCATATGTGTGGTAGGCAAGTACTGCCTTACCAAGCTAGATCCCTAGCCCTATTTTATTTTCTTATTTTGTTAACACAGGGTGTTGCTAAGTTCCCTAGGCTGCTCTTGAACTTGCCATCTTTCTGTCCTCTCCCTGCCCATGAATAGCTAGGATTATAAGCATGCACTGCCCTGCTTGGCTAGCTTTGCTTTTTTATGCTCTGACAAAAACCTATGAAGTCTAGAGAGTATTCAACAATCAGTTTATTAGCTTTAGAAGCAAAGAAGCAAACACATCTGTTGACAAAGCTTTCTGTTTGGAGCGGTGCCTTCCGGGTGGTACTGTGGCCTCAGGGAGGCACCTTTTTCGTTTTTTCCTGGGAGTCGGGAGGCAGAACCATGCTCCACGTACCCTGGCTGCGTCCATATGGAATACAGTGACCCACGGGAGCTCTTGTGGCTCATCCTAAAGACCCCCTTTCATGTGAACAAGCAGGACACCGTGTACTGAAAACGTTAAATACTGACTGGTTTCTGCAAAGATTTCTGTGACTTTTTATTAAGATTCTCTTTGTGTGGCTAATTAGGAATATAGTATTCTGTGACTCTCCGAGAAACCTGAGCTACCATAGGGAATGTAGCCTAGCTGCAGTGCCCTAGGTGGAGGGCGAAGGAGGATTTTAAATTCTTTCAGTTAAATCTTTATGGAAGGGAAAGTGCAGCTTAGAGGTGGAGCACTTCCCTTGCACAAACAAGGCCCCACCTCCAACCCCCCAATGCTACAAAAGACAAAGAAGCTTCAGAACCTCGTGAGGGGCCAGGGAGAGGCCCCCGCCACGTCAGCTCTGAGCCACGCACATGCTTGATGGAGCCTGTGGCCCTAGTGACCTGGCAGTGCTGGCACACACAATCCAGTTCTATAGCTGTGGGCTTCTGAGCCTGTCCGTGACACTGAGGAAAAATTACTGTATTCCCCCCAGAAGACTGGGTCTTGTATTAGTTTTTGCTCCAAAATATACAGTAAGGATTCTTTTCAGGGTATATCTTATTTTTTCATGTATAATAACTTGTATGTATTCATGGGCAACAATCTATTTATTTATGTGCAAAAGTCTACATTTATTCAAATAGTCGTATTATCTTGTGGAACATCTTCATACCTCTCCAAACCCTGAAGACGGGCTGCATTCCTTGTGACTCCATTTTTTACAAAACCACCAGCCCCAGTCTTGTGTCCAACCTCTCCTGAAACGAGCACCACCTGTCTGCGTAACCTGCTCAGGGTGCACTGGCAACACAGCCGTCGGTGATTTTATCCCCAAATTCTTCACCCAGCTCACGACCTCTTGCAGATTGAGCATCACCGAGTTCCCATTAAAGCAAATGTTAATTAAAGACTTCTGGGACAGGAGTGGTGATGAAAATGATGACAATTAAGAATGACAGTCCAAAAACCAGGTGTGGTGGCTCATGCCTGGAATCTCAGCACTCATGAGGCAGAGGCAGGAAGACCCCCCATGAGCTCAAGGCCAGCCTGAGTTACATGCAGACATTCTCTCTCAAATCTCCTCCACCAAAAAAGAAAAAAAAAGACAAAAAGTTGCAGGCACCAAAATTCAGAAAACACTTCTTGTTTCACACGAGTACATTATATCTATTACAACGCATGGTGTATTAAATTATGAAGATTTATGTGAGAACAACCATGCCTGTTGTCAGGTGTACACATTATTTGTGCCCGGCCAGTCATTTGGCAGTAAATCTCAAGTTCCTCTGTTTACACAGGTGATTATCTCTCATCCAAAGCCACCTGCTTGGGGATTTACATATACTTAATTATGATTTACATTACCCTTCTAGTGTTAATGTCAGTATTATTCTCATTTTAAATGGTATATTAATATTATTTTATAGTTCCATACATTTGTCATATTTTTTTTGTGTGTGTGTGTGACAGGGTCTCACTTTGTGGTTCAGGCTGGCCCTGAGCTCAGCCTCAAACTCACATCACAGCAATCCTCCTGCCTCTGCCTCCCGAGTGCTGGGATCACAGGCGTGAGCCACCACGCCCGGCACTGTGGTATGTGGTACTGGTTGCTGCTGGGCGTGAGTCTCCACACTCAGTATTGTATGTTGTTTCCGGGGATCGAATCCAGGTCCTTGCGCTTCCAAGACAGGCGCTGGAACCACTGAGCTAAATCCCCGGCCCACATTTATCATATGTTGCTATAGACATACTGAATGTGTCTCTCTGGCCAAAGCTCTAACTGAGTCGTATCTTTGTGGTCAAGCTTATATTATGAACATACATGGTGCTGGGCTACTTTCCCCTGGGGTCTTCTATTCAAGGAAACACGGTAGTATGCCAAGCCCAGGAAGAGGAACAGTTTGCTCTCACTGGAGCATAGGCTTGGTGCATCCAGCGCCCTCTCCTCGAATGCTTGTCGCTCTGACCCCCAAACAGCACACTTTCCCTCCCTGTGCCCGGAGCTCAGGCCCCCTCTGTGGATCCGGCTGCTGCTTCTGCAGAGGGGCTGGTCCTGTGTTTGTCACGGTGAACTCGGGTGGGCGTGACAGCGGCTCCTGTGTCTCCTGTCCTGAGCTCTCCCTGAACCTTCCAGCGCTGCGTTCCTCGGCTGTTTGCTGAACAAACCTCCTCCCGCCCGGGGAGTTGTAGACTCCCACGGGGTGGCTTCCTTGACTCTGGTAGCAGAATGGCACATGCCTGCTGTCTGGCTCACGGGTCACTGCAGCAGCAGCTGCGGGCCGCAGGAGCCTGTCAGACACACAGGCTCTTGCTCTTGACCAACTGAGTCAAGAGTTTGGCAAGCGGCCTGGGGGAAACCAGTGCTTTGCTTCTGTGGTCCTGGGGACTGAACCCAGGCACTTTGTGTATAAAAATGTTTAAAACCATTTAAAAATGTTTTATTTTGAGAAAAGATCTTACTAAGTCATTCAGCCACCCTGGCTGGACTCATTTGCGATCCTCCTGCCTCAGCCTCCTAAAAATGCTGGGGTTATGGTGTGCAGCTGAAATTGGCACTTTGGGACACATGGTCTACTCCGCGCCACTTAAGCTTTGCAGCAGAGCTCCACGTCTCGTCCGGGTTGTCCTCTGTTGCTGAGCAGGCACCACAGCGGGTCGGCCCCTTCTGCGTGCCCAGGGTGGGTTCCGCACAGGGGAGGGGACACTGGTCACCACGCAGCGTCGGCCACCAGTCTCCACTGATCACCGGGCTCTTAGCGTCAGGACAGGAACGACAAAGTGGAATTTCAATCGTGGTGTTCCACCTGACGTCTCTTGTGCTCGGCGTAGGAAAGGACAGCTTCCGTGAGCATGGCCACAGGGCTCTGCTCATCTGGCTGCACGGGGCCCTGGTGACACAGCGTGACCCGGACAGACACCTGTACGCAGAGCTGGTGCGCGCAGGTTTCCCAGAACTGGCCGGTGAGTTCCAGCCTCGCACACACAGTAGCTCTTCCCTTGTGGTAGAGGAGAGTGGACAGAAGCTGCACTGAGACAGCAGCAGTCCCAGCTGCTTCGCCAAGGATTTTGCAGAATGTGGAGCTGTGGAAGGGCTTCTTCTCCTTGGGTGGCTGAGCTGGGTGAAGCACGTCTCGGTTTAACCAGGCGGTTCTCAGTGTCAGGCCCCCTAGCGGGCATTTGGAAAATTGCAGGAGTTTCTGCTTCTGTCCACGGGTTGGGTGGTTCGGGGCAGAAACACTAAACCACCTCCTATGGTTACAGGATTGCCATGGACACTTTAAGAGTTGTCTCGCTCAGCTTTTTTACCCAGTCTCCAGTTGATGGACATTTGGGTTGTTTCCAAGATGTAGCAATCACAAACTGAGCTGCTATAAACATGGGTGCACACATGTCACTGTGATTTGAGTCTTTTACAGAATGGAGTATTACTCTGCCATAAAAAATGATAAGTTTGAATCATTTATACTTAAATGGACATACCTTGAGGATATCCTCATAAATGAAATAAATAGGGCACAGATAGGTACATATCGCATCTTTTCTCTTATATGAGAAAATAAGGATGTAAATGAGTCCTAGAATTGTATGTTATATGTTGTGAAATAGAAAATGCTCAAAGTAAAATAGGATGAAGGGGGGAAAATGATGAGATTGTAACAAAAAAATAGGGAAACAAATTTTATGTATATGGGGGGGCGGTAGGGTGGGTAGGGCTATGGGAAAAAATGAGAATTAAGTTGTGCCTTATACTGGTACAAATCCCCATTATGATGCATATATGTAATGTACCAATAAAGATTAAAAAACTAAAAAAAAAAAAGAGTAGTCTCGCTCAGAACGCCTGTGCTGCCCTGCACGTTGGTAGATTTTGAAATGTTACCTCTAGGTTAAGCGAAAAAGAGCAGACAGGCTGTTAGTTTGGCAGCTGAGATTGGTTGATAAAAATCACTCTGCCCAAATCGGTGATCATATTGTCAGGGGAGATACCCTGGGACGTAATAGATGAGTCAGTGTCGTGACCTCATGGAGCCACAACCGTGGAGGCGAAGTCTAGGGCCAGCGGCAATTGTGTTCTCAGAGACAGTTTCACGTGGAGCAGAGAACCTAGGCAAATCAGCCCACAGACCTAGTGAGAGTGAGACCTGACCTCTGGGCGTGATCCTCCTAACGCTGGCGTTCCCCACTTGCTTATGGAAGTGTCCACCGGAGATGTAGGGAAGGGGCTGTGCTCGGACTGGAAGGGCTCCCACCTCCAGCACTGTGGTTGGGAATGTGACTTCATCATGGCGGGGTGCCTGCCCAGGGATTAGAGAAGGAAATGAAAACATCTACTTGAAGGGGCCATGTGGGATTAAAGGGGAAGAGACTGGAGTGTGGCAAGTGCTTAAAAATGTTAGCTGCTAATCAATAACGCAATCTCATCTTTTCCAGAGAAGACTCGTCAAGTCAAAAGCCGAGGTGACTCGAGCTCCAGGAAATGTGCGGTTTCATAAATGCCTCAAGAAGTTATATTTATTTTTTTCTCAGGATTTTTTTTTTTTGAGGCTCGGTAGCACAGGCTGGGCTTGAACTTGTAGCGATCCTCTTGCCTCAGCCTCCTCAGTGGTGGAATGACAGGCATGGGCCACCATTACTAGCGTATCTTTTTTTTTTTTTTTTTCAATTCTGTGATTCAACCCAGGGCCTTTGCATTAAGCTACATCTCTAGCCTCTTTTTAAGACACGTCCTCACTAAGTGATGAAGATTCTCAGGCTGAGCTTGACGTTAGGATCTGTCTTCTCATCCTCCAGATTGCTAGGATTATAGGCATACAATTGTATTTATTTATCTCCTTTTTATCAGTACTTGGTTCTTTAAAATGTAGGTCCTTATTGCATGCATTTCTTCCAGAAGTACTGATTTTCCTCTCAACTGCTGAGATGGCAGCAACAGGAACCTCTAGCAGAGAGTAATACTGTCACACTTCCAACTGCTGCAGTTCCATGTTCTTTTTCTTGGCTTAAGACAAGTGATACGTGACTTCCCTGTTTCTGTAATTCAGTACAGCACTTACAACAGCATAACCCAGGAGAGTTTTGTACATTGTGTTTCAAACAACCGCCTGTTAGAATTTTAGGATATATGAAGTTGGTTTTGGCACTTACTGCATGTGAGCTGTGGGATATTAATATTTAAAATCCCAGCTTGTTTTCTTTTCTATTAAGTAAGGGCAATGTGTGTTCCTTAGTATTGGACGGCCGTCAGTCCTCTGACCACCTAGAAAAGGGACAGCAAGTGCTTACATAAAAAAACCAAAACAGCAGAGGCTTACATAATTTTAAAGTATATGGGAGCTGGAGGTCAGGGTCTCAGAGTGGGCAAAAACAAAGACTTTCTAAGCTAGCCATCATTTATTAGCCATCATCCCTAATAACTGAAGCAAGCATCAGGTGACTTTGAGGAGGGGGGTAATCCTAGGTAGATAAGGATCTCCTGCTGTCAAGATCTTAGGTCATGAGGTTCCTATGTTGAGGGCTCTAAGGAGAACATTCTTACAACAGTAGGTGGGATGGGTTAAACTGATAAGGAATTTGTCCCTCCCCAGGGGAAACCCTTCTCTTTATTACTAGGGGATTGTAAAAGAACCAGGCTGTCTTCAACGGATGCAGCCTTGCCCTTGGCTGTGACCAAAGGCAAAACAGAGTCATGACTCCCCATGCCATTGCTGGCTCATGGGCAAGGTGACACTGAGCTTTAGACAGCTACTGGCATATTTAAATCATGAAATAATTTCCCTTCAGATTATGTACAGTAGCTCTTGACTCAGGGTGGAGAGAGGGTGCTGAGAGAATCCTATGGGCTGCCCAACTTCATGCCTCTCATATGGAAACCACGAACGGGAATTTCTCTTCAACAAGAGAAACTGGGTTTAAACTTGAGCCACTTGCAACTTTAAATCTTGTGTAAGTTGAATATACCACGTAGAAAAGGCACCAAGTATATATATACATTTTTTCTATTGGTGATTAATTACAGATGATTTTAAAAATTCTTTTGTATCCTTTGGTGTATTCGTTTTTTTTTCTGCAATGAACATGCAACATTTTTGTAATCTGAGAAAGTTATGAAATAAATATAAAATCCATTATCCTTTGTATCAGTTTTATGTGTGCTTCCTCATAATTTAAGGCTCCTGGTGCTTGAATTCAATACGGCTTGTGATCAAATCATGAGCAATGCCAGTCCAGGTTTATTATCATGGATTTACACCTTTGTCTGTCATTCTGATCGTCTCCACTCCATGCCATGAGTGTATAAAGCAGGTAATATATTCACATCATCCCAAAGAATTTTAAAAGGCAGAGTGAAAAGTCTTGCTTCCATTTGTTCTTCAGTGTGGCCCATTTTTACTGACCAGGCTAACCCCAAATATGAGTAATTTAGATACAAATAAAGGTATACTCCTTTCAATTTTTATTTACCATTTTTTTAAGACTATGTAGGTCTGGTTTGACCTTCTAGCCCTGGCTGGCCTTGAACTCTTGGTAACCCTCCTGGCTCAGGCTCCTCGACATTATAAGTGTGTACCACCATGCACAGGTATAAAGATACACACTTGCTGGTTCAGGAGTTTTAACTGTAGAATTAATGTTAACTTAGACCAACATTATTTGATTCTTTGAACAAAGCAGAACATTTCTAGCGCTTAAAGCTAGAGAAATACTTATAATATTCTTAATTACAATATTTACAATGTTTGCTTTAGTTTGTCCATATGACCTTGTCTTGGAGAGTGAAAACCATCCTAGCTGCAGCCTGGAGTCCTCAGGAAGTGAAACCTGAAACCTTGGCTTACGTTTAACTTATTTATACTTCTTTCAGGAGTTTAAGTCCTGGATCTGGAGTTAAGGAAAAAGGGAGAAATCCAGGGAGACCAGACGAGGGAGGGACAAAGTCACCACCACTGGGTCTGAGGCTTCACTCTTTGGTCTTTAGGATGCTCTCGCTGGAGTCAG